>JANRGW010031128.1:0-15050 GCA_024733675.1 Psilopsiagon aymara
CACCCTGCCGGGCGGGTCACCTCGGGGGCAGGCGGCGGCCGCCGGCGGGGGGGTGCGCCGCGGAGCGCCGCCGCCTCTTCTTGTCCCGCTCCGGCACGCGGGGCCTGCGGTGGAGAGGCGAAGTAGATGTTTGACGGGGGCTGATGGTGGCTTTTGTGCTTCGTTTGCAGCGCTGCAGACGGGCCCCTTGACGGGGTGCGACAAGTCGCCGTTAGCGTTCGGTGTCTCGGGGTTGGAGGATTTTGGGAGCTGCTGTGTGTGTTCCCTCATGAAGCTCTTTCACCTCCCCGGCCCGTTGGGTGATGGCAGCACCGTAGCAGTGAGGACGCTGCGGTACCTTAAGTTAGGGGAAAACTTAAGTAGAAAAGTATTTTGACGGTGGCAAGGTGTTCAACTTTCAGTTAAAAATGGATACAGTTAGCCAGTTTTTTGGCTTGATTGCCTTCTGGGTGCTTTCCATTCTGCTCTGTAACCAGATTCTGTGCAGATCTATGGTTCTGTATTATTACAAAACAAATACAACAGATCATCGTATCTGGCCAATATGCAGGGTGAGGAAGAGTGGCAGAAAACCTGTTTCATTCTGGACGTTGCTGGCACTGTAGGTAAACGGAGCGTTACCTGTATTTCTTTTTTAAAGTACTTTGGGAGAACTGTTGAATGCAGAAGCTTCTGGGCTGCCTGGATACTTGCTAAGCAGGTCCAGGCAGCTTCTTTGAAGCTGCTCCCTTGGCTTTTTTCATTCTTTCTTTTTTTCCCTGGCTACCTTTCTTGCATATAGCCAGGCTTGTTGCTCCAGTCGTCACTAGTAAATCTACAAAACTTGAGCAGTGTTTCTCATTACAGGTCCCTAGTCAGTGTGTGCTTGTCACTGAGTCTCACGTGAAATAGTACAATCTTTTTGCAGATTGCAGATAGGCTGCAGGACTCCATTTGAAGTTTAAATATAAATACATGGTGGAACTGATTTACTGATAGTTCTGTGAAGGAAAGGGGTGATAGAAAAAAAAAAACTCAAGGCCATTCCTCTTTGCTCTTGCACTTCCTGTCGTGTGAATAATATTGGAGATGTAAGTGGCATGAGTACAGTTACCCATTCCTAATAGTAAAGACGACAAATGAGAGGACAATCAGCAGGCTGGAGATGGCAAATTCTGAAACTGTTAACTTGTTTGTGCAAGGCAGGCCCAGTGCATGAAGTTGTCAGCTGGCATTGAGGTCACGTCTTAAACTGAGCCAAAAAAAGATGTACAAGTATGGAAAGCACCTTTTAAAACTTGTTTTGAGACACAACCTAGTCAGTGGTTGGGGTTTTATTTAGGAGTCAGAAGTAAATTTATCCTGCGCTATTGAGGTGCTGTGTGAGTCTGGTTGAGTCACTCTGCTTGTGTGTGTTGCTTTCTCCTGTGTCCTTTTCCTGTCTTGTCTGTTGGGGATCATTATTAAATTTCATGGACAGTGCATACCGCACTGGTGCCTCTAGTTCTGTCTGGGAGAGCCAGTCAGTAGTGATACAATGGTGTGACTACGAGGAAGCCTCTGGGTTGCCTTCATGAATCAGACAAGTGTTACACCTCTCACTCCAGCAAGCGCAATCTGGGATTTCCTCTTGAGCTATAAAGTGACTAAGTCTAGTTAAATGCAGCATAGACCAAATAAAACAGGAGTTAGGAGCTTTCAAGCATCCTAAATATTGCTGTGTATTGGATAGACATTGCATATATTGGGTTTGAGCCATGAGAGGCTCAGTGAAGTTCTACATTTTCACAAAGAAGAGGCACCACATAAGGCTTAACATACTGTTTGCTTTTGAAATTCACTGACAGAGGTTTAATTTGGTGTATGGATATGGATTAAATGTCAAGTTTGAGGATTTTACTAATGTCTATGTAAGTATGCTTTTTTTTCCTTTTTTTTTCTTTTGATTAAATCTGTGAATTAACATGGAGAGGCAATCTTGGTTGTGTAGCAGGTTTTTTCTACTGGCATTATGATAGGTAGTGTTCCTCGTATTTGCTGTTTCACTTCTCTTTGGAGCCTGTTTTTTTTTTTACGAGCAGTGCTCCTTGCTGTTGTATCTCAGCGTCCCTTATCCTCATGATTCATAATGAAAGAAACCTAGAAGCGGTTCAGGGAGTGAGGCACTTTCCCTGTAAACTGAATGGAAACATTCCCAATAATGTATCCACTAAGAACCCCTGTGCAGGGTGGCATTTACTAGAGGGGGCTTTTTTTTTTTTTTTTAATTGAGGGGGGGACCAACAACGAACCAAATAAAAAAAACCCAAACTGGAACAAAAGTACGGAGTGGCGCTGCAATACTGATGCACAAACACCACATTGTTTTATCTTTGTGCTCTCTCACCTCATGGTCCTGTCTTGTACAGGTCTTGTGCACCTGAACTGGTGCGGTATTAGCCGTTTAGTGTCAAGCAGTACAGTGTCAGTGTAAGTGTGCAGGAGCGAAACACCAAAATGCTTCTAAAAAAGGCAATTATAGGTGGTACTTCTTACTGTTAATTGGTGGAGTGAGTAGTCAAGAGATTAAACTCCTAATAAATGCTGTGTGCACTAGCTGCTTTCCTTGGGTGATCCTCCTTTCTGTGTATCATGTTACCTGAGCAAAGGGGTACTTGGGGTAAACTGGCACCCTTGTCTTGAGTTTTAGTAACTTAAGAAATCTGAAACATGTGACTTTGCCTCACTTCTTTTCTGGAGGCATTAAATAAAAGGCAACTTAATCACAGCCTTCGCAAAAGTAGTTTCTCTAGAAGCTGTATGTTAAGACACCTCTTTTTCTTCCGCTGCTTCCCTCCACTGTCTTTCAAGGATCACCCATCTGGTGAACTCATGCAGCCAGAGAGCTGAGAGCAGAGCATTCTCATAGCTGGTGGATAAATTAGGAATAGCAGAATAGGCACCTATTTGATTAGGTAAGAAAATAATGCACAACAGAACTAATTTGCTGAGAATTATGAGTAGCCAGAAATAATTCTTTATGTGCCGCAAAAGGTATGTTTAGTGATTCTGAGTATCACTCCTTGCAAAAGGTGAATTGTGAAAGTTTACTGAGTGCCTCCCCTGCTCCTCCTCCTCCTTTTATTTTTTTTTTCAGTGACACAAAAATAGCTTTATTTTGCAGCTGTTTCTTATTTTTTTTATGGGGTGGGGATGGAAGTGCCCCTCTAGCTTTAAAATGGAAGAGGAAATTTTTTTGTTGTTGCTTTCTCTTAACTCTGGTGAATCAGGAGAATGAATATTTTACTAGAAGCTTACCTTAATGGGATTTGGACATGGTAGGGGTGACAAGCAACTTTTCTGTCCTGTCTTTGTTTGCCGCATATCACTTCCTGTTGCCATCTCTCCTTCCCCAGACACTTGGCAGCTTTCCCTTCAGGTCTGTCTGCCCAGCATCCTATAGTTTCCCTACCGCAGGGTGTGAGCCATAGTGACAGTGTAATGCCCTTTGCCAGGAGATCCTGGGTGGGCTGCAGGACTCTCAGCTGAGCAGCAGCGAGGAGGACCTGGATGTTAATGTTTCTGGGAACCCCACACCAATGCAGTGTGTGGCTCAGAGAGCTCTTCTGCACAGTGTAGACTTGACTGCTGGTCGCTGGATTGACTTCTGTAACAATTAATTTAATTTTTCTTTTAATGCTTCTATAGCAGTAAAATAACAGCATGCACAGGTGTTGTAGCTAAATGAGATAATAGAGCATTTTCTTCTGTTAAAATGTCTTTTCAGTCCTGATACAAAGCTTTTTGTTAACTTTGAACCTTGATTTAAATCTTATATCTTTTTTATTTGAAATTTTATTTAGCCATATTCCACTCTTTTACCTTATTCTGCTAAATATAAGCTGCATTATATTAACTTTAGGATGTAAATGGCACTGCTCATTGTGCTGATTGTATATTTGTCTCATACTGAAAGCAAGACACCAGTTGGCATGGTTTGGATGTGGCAGGCCTGTGGCAGTAGGAAGCCCAGATATAGGAAAAGCTGGATCCTGCTCAGTTAGAATCTGGTTCAAGAGTTTGAGTTCTCTTTGTTTTTAACTGCTTCTGATGGATCCCATATGGATAATTACCATGAGCTATGGTATAGCCTTATTCTAGTCTTGAAATGTATTATAGAGCTCTTATGTACTAGCTAAAAAATTCTTGCAGTGTGTGGTAGGAGCAGACTGGAAGAGTATAGGCTTGGTTTTGACCAACTTCATTACACTTTGGAAACTTCTGGGGCTATTTCAGCATATGCTCTTTGAAGTGACAGTTGCTGCACAGGTCGCTACAATCTCGTCGTTGCTGTAAAGCTAACTGAAATAGAATCATAGAATAGTTTGGGTTGTAAAAGACATTAAGATCATCTAGTTCCACGCCCGCTGCCATGGGCAGGGACACTTCCCACTAAACCGTGCCACCCAAGGCTCTGTCCAACCTGGCCTTGAACACTGCCAGGGATGGGGCATTCACAACTTACTTGGGCAGCCCATTCCAGTGCCTCACCACCCTCACAGTAAAGAGCTTCCTCCTTAGGTCAAACCTGAACTTCCCCTATGTAAGTTTGAACTGGTAAAAAATAAGTAAAAGGATGTGTAAGTTCTGATGTAGTTGCTCAAGCCTGCCTGGAATTACATGGAGGTTTTAATAAGCTTATTTAAGGCTTTATTATTATATCTAAATTTAATAATGTAAAAGTACAGTATCTGGCTCTTCACACTGATAATGGCACACTCTTTAAGAGCTATTCCTCTGTGTCAGGAAGTTAACTTCTGTGGGTAACTCTGTAATAATATTCTTTCTTTTCTGTGCATTGGTGTTTCAACAAACAGCACAAATAACAGTTACAGGAAAATGACAAAGCATTATTTTTGTAAGCAGATTTATACAGGTTGGGTTTTTTCCTTTGCTCTTTTCCCTGTTTTGGCTAAGACAGTGAGATACTTTTCACATTGACATGTGAAGACATGAAGGAAATTTTGACTTCACTTGCCTCAGTAAGGATCTGTTGTCTGAAATTTTTTGCTGCTTTCAAAACAACAGCTGTCTTTGTAGTAGCAATTTACAATTGCATTTACTAAGAACATAGTGCCTAGCAACATCAAGGCAGTACTTCTGCTGTGACACATTACTGTGTCACAGAGCGTATGTTGTCTAGTTGAGTGAGTAGTTTAGGTGAGTAGAGTCTGTTTAAGTTACCATGAAGTGTCTGACTTTTTGTGAGTCTTACGCTGGCTGGAAGTGAGGTGTTATATTTAGTAATAGGTATTTGAGCTACCAGTGATGCCGAGTCTGAAATGGTTCTGACTGTGAAAGAGCACGGAGGTGGTTCTTGAGCTTAAAGTTTTGGACAAGTCTCAAGTTTTTACACTGAATGTGCCTTGTTCTATATAAATACAAATTTCCCATTGAATGGAGGGAGCATTAAAAACCAATTCCCAGTGAATTCTGGGTGATGCGTTTCGGCAAGCGGGGACATTTCCCAGGGAGATTGCCAATGTAAACCTCTTGTGTGTGCTACCTTGGGCTCCTCCTGCTGCTCCGCCTCTTTGAAACAACTTAGTTGGCGCTGGCTTTGCCAGCTGCTGTTGCACAGGCTGCTGTAGTTGAGCTGGTGGTGCTATTGTTTGGGGATCGCTACTCTAAAATTAGAATCTCTTTAGCCAGCAAGACCTCCGTGTATCAGGGAACATTGTGGTTTGTCTTCCTGCTTCCGTCTACTGGGAGGGGGTAACTAATGCAGTGCAGCCAAATGGATTCCAGAGAGCTGGAGAAAGCGAATGATCAGGTATGAGCTTTTGCTCAAACTGTACCTGTTTGGAATAGTTTGAGTTCGCCTTGATGGTTCCTGAAGAATATTTGCAGGTTTGCCAATGCTTTGCAAGCTTGTGAGGCTTTCACAGAAATGCATGTCTTTGTTTAGCCAGTACTAGTTGTGAGGAGTTGATGAAAACCACAGGTGCTTTCAGAGGTGGGGAGTGGAAGGCTTACTGTTAGAGAACCTACTGGTATCTAATTTAAAGGCACATGGCATTGTTTATTTCTTTTGAAAAACCCAACACTTGAAAAAGGTCGTATTTGTGTTAAGAGTGGAGTTGTAGCCTATTAAAATCAGGACTAGCAAGATGAGCAGTACTTTGTTAATGTTTGCAAGTCAGTGCAAAGCATGTTACTTGTGGAGATTTCAGATTGTGGGTATTTGAGGTGTTATATGTGGAAGGGAGGAAGTTGTGTATGGTATGCTGGAAAGTATTTCTTCAGTAATTAAGCAATATTTTTGACACCATCTGAACTACCTGCTTAATTTGTGAGGTTTAATTAAGATATAGTCAGCTTTTGCTGACATGGATATAAAATCAATGCGTAGTTTGCCTGAGGAAAAGGCTCTTTAGCCTTTTGGAGTCGGCTATGTCTTTTTTTCTCCCTTTTTGAAGAAAAAGGTTATTAGCAGCTTAGAGAGCATAAGCGAATAACATTTGAGGACATGAATTTTAAAAATGGCTAATTTAGTGCTTTGGGGCATAAGTGACCTTTCTAACCAGTCCAAACTTGTCGAACAAAGAGACAATAGAAACAAGCTGCCTTGTTCTAATACAGCATGCTGCTTTTCAGGGGAAAATTTCAAAACAGTTCTGCCTCTCTCTTCTCAACAACATTACATTAAACTTTGGCCTGTGCTACGTGTGAGTCTAGATGTGTATGCATCATTGGAGGTATGGCGATGGAATCTTGACAACTTGTGCAAGTTCAACTGCAGACTTAAGCTCCTGGAGCCCAGGGTAAGTGCATAATGCTTTCATCCATAGCTGGTATTACTTAGAAGAAGGAAGAAGCAATTAGATGTGGGTCAGAAGCTGAGGGGGGAATAAAAGGGGATTTATTCCTGTCACAAAACTGAAGAGTGGGGAGAAAAGGGGAAAGGAGAGAAATAAAACCACCGCCACTTCTTCAAACCTATAATTTAAGCGTATGCAAGGTTGCTGTATGCACCTTGGAGGTAAGATTTAAAAACTAGATCTAATCTTTCCTTTCTCTAGCTCCTAGGGGTCTCATTGAGACTAGAACTGTGTGCAAGTATATACTATACAGACAAGAAAAACAGCGCATCAGTGCCAACTCTGTAATTTCCAGATTTACCAGATGAAAGAAAGACTTAAAAGGTCAGGGTGGAAGATGTAAGACAGTATCGAAAATTAATGTCTTTACATGGTAATGCATTGTGTTTTTAATACCTCTTTCAAAAAAAAAAAAGAAAGAAAAGTACTGGAATATCATTCTTCCCTGCCAGCTGTGCTTGTAGCATCTGAAATTCATCTCTTGAAAGGGTGACATGTTTCTGGAGCAAGCACTGCAGTGCTTGACTATTTTGCTAGGCGGTAGGCAGAGTTGGAGTAGTAATCTGGCACTACAGTTACTGTATCTTGTCTACTTTTCTGTGGTTTTTGCCTTTGCTTCCTTATTGATCTGCATCTAAAAAAGGAATATCTTAAGTCTTAGATTTGCTCAAACTTTAGAAAGTGAAAACCATGCTTTACTTGTTCACTGTTTTATTTTTTTTTCATTACTTACCTGTTCAGAGATTGCTTTGGTATATTCTGCTGTATAACTGGTATTGGCTCTATCTAAAGCACTATCCTGCCATGAGTTTCCCAGCTAGATGGGAGAGGGCCGCATGTTCATTTTCAAATACTCAGTAGCTGAGCAGTGTCATAAAGTTTCAGGATTGTGTTACTACTCCTCACGTTTGGTTACTTGAATCTTTTATGTTAGGGTTTATTTCATCTTAAGGATGAAAACCACAATATATTATGAAAAAATTTGGGGAACAATGATGTGATTCTTTCATTGCGTTTTTCTTTTTATATTCTCAAAGCTGTTTTATATTAAATAGAAAGAATATGAAATACTTACCTTTTTGTTTTCTTTCTTTGGCCTAGTAGATGATTCCTTATGGTAATATTCCTGACATTTCAGGTTCTGTTCATTAAGGTATTTTACTTTGATAGACTTGCTGAGTTCTGTGTGTATTGCAGTATTTTCCTATGTAACTGTGCGGTGCTGGAGTTTTGTGTTCTTCGATTGTGTAGGGGTCTAATGTATATGCATTTTGGGTTTTAAAATTTTGTTTTGATCACTAGCAAGAGAGCTGCTCCTGTGGACTGAAATCTTTCATAAGGCATTCAACTTCACCGGACGCTATACCTGTGTTGGTCATGGTGGGCCGTAACATACTGCTTTTTCACAGGGATTGGGGCTATTTCTTTCCAGAGAGAGGAGAAACAAAAGTAAAAGCCTAATTACTGCTTTCAAAACCACTGATTTTTTTCTAAAACATTGGCGTGAAAAAAACTATAGGACACAAAATTCTGCTCTCTGGATGAAAACAAACAGGCCCTTCTTTTTCAGCTATAGTGTTTTCAAAATCAGCCTGCATAGCTGTTCTTGACTGTAAATTGTTTTATCCTTCTGCAGTCTTCATTCGGATCTAGGAAAGAGCTGTGACTGCTACAGGGAATGCATATGCATGTACCAAACTCAGTTGCTGGTGGAAAACTTGGGCCAACGGCACATAGCTCAGCGTAGTGACATAAGTAGGAACAAAAGTTGTTAATTATCCCATCGCTTATTAAGTTTGCAGTTTATTCTGGTAGTTAATCCAAATTGCTGTCAGACTGTGCTTTCTTCTACACAGATGCATGTGCTTTTGCCTTTGAATTGGTACAACTATTTCAAATCTAGTTGTGTTTTCAGCAGCCTCTACGTTCTTTTATACTTGGTTATTTGAATACTGAAATGAGCAGGTATCTGGTTGGAGCTTTATGCAAGATTTTAAGAACAGCAGAACTTCAAAGGAAAGTTTGCTGTAGTTATAGTATCACTGGCTTTTATCCAGCCAAGGTTTATGTGCTCTGCAAGGCCACAGCCTTTAGGTAAAGATTGGAATTCCTCTATATTCTGTACACCTTCAATATATCCACGTCATAAGCTGCCGAAAGAGCTTCTTCACCTGTTTTGGCCCTGAGTGTGTTTTGTGCTGCCATGACAACTTGGTCACAAAGAGCCTTGGGTTTGTGGTTTCCAGGACTGATTAATACAATGTACTCTAATTAGGAACAGGAAACCCCCCCCCAGGCTCTTTTCCAATTTAAATATTCCCACTGCTCCCGGGACTTCCCCAGCTTTCATTGTACATTGTTTCTGATTAGTCATAATTGAAATATTTGTTTTGTTTAGTGTGGCCAGACACTAGTAAGAGCCCCTGGAACTTATTAGAGCTTTCAGCCTTTGAACAGCTTGGATGTAAGGTATCTGAGAGGGTTGGGTGATTTGCTGTGTACCCTAAGAATGACCTGAGCTACTAGTATAACAGCATTTCTGAGTTGTACTTTTATAGCACCAGTGCTTATCCAGAAGAGAATTTCAGATAATACAATCAAGAGTACTTACCTTGTTCTTGAGACATCCTTCAGTTACTGTTATTTCTTTCCTGTCTCAGTGTAGGTGGGAAATGAGTTGAAGAACATCAAAGCACTGACAAAGATAGCAAAATACAAAGCCACCTATATTTAATTATTTTAGGTACAGTGGTAACTGGTTTGGTAAAAAGTTCCAGAATTTTCCTTTTTTTTTTTTTAATGTGAATTGTATCTTAACCAAATGGCATTACTTAAATTTTTTGACTGCAGCTGCTGTAGAAATGTGTGCACAGCTACTGTTTTGGTATACAAAGCCTAGTAGCCAGATGGCATTAATATTCAAAAAGTTGAGTGATATGGGTTGGGAAGCATCCAACTGAAATTTGCTATGCTTTGCCTACACAGTGGAAGACTTTACATGTGTTATCACTTGCAGTGGCTTGAAAGCACAAACAGACTATTACATAGAACAAATAATGCTTATTAAGCTTGCAGTTGATTCTTTCTGATAGATGATCCAAATTGCTGTCAGACTGTATTTACTTACACATAAACAGATGTGTTCCTGCTCTAAATCAGGATAACCATTCCAAACCTAGTTATACATATTTTAGACAACTGTTAAATGCTATGTTTCAAATAATTTCTGGTTTCACCAAGGCTCAGATTTTCTAATATGTCTTTTTCTTGTCCTTACTCCTTTCCACCCTCCTACTTGAAAGACTTCTTACATTTGACTAGCTGCTGTAGGACTGTTGTTGTGGGGAAAGAAGAAAATAGTTTTCTTGCAGGATATGGATGCCCAGGGTACGCTGCTGTTCTTTTTCTCCTCTGTTGGCTAGCTGTTTACCTTGCTGCATTAAGATAACGGTTTTGCCTAGTTATTAAAATTAGGCTGTAGACTAGGCTGGAGGATGCTTAACATCAGCTGAGACAGTCAAATTTATTGGGAGATAATGAATTGGATCCAGCTTGTAATGATACAGCTATGGCAAAATACGATTCTTGAGCTATGAAGTGGCAAAATAACCTTTTGTAAGACTTGAAGTATATCAATAAATGGTGGCAGACCTTTTATTTCTTTAAAAAAGGGATAGATATTCCTGCAGGGCTGCCTGCTTCTTCTTACTGCCCCATATGGAAAAAGTCTGCATTGTGACACAGTGGAAGCAAAAAAAACTTGGACATCCCCCCAACCCCCATCTTGTCTAGACTGCCTCTTTCTCATGCATTGCGCTTCTTGGAGCAGACATTAGTCACAGGTTGTGCTGCTCACTCCACCGTGTGCAGCAGTATGGGCTCTATTCCTCCCTTTGTTTGGAATACACCCTCGGCTGGTGTTTGACAACCTTCTCATCTGAAAGGGTGAGTTTACCCTGCAAGCTTTTACATACAAACTTCTGCTTTTCAGAGTGCCGCAAGTAGGAAGCATCTTTTGTCAACTGCAGCCTGACTCTCTCTGTGGCTGGAAGAGGCTGTGTGTCACACAGGCATTCCTCGAGGAGAGCTGTCAGCCTTGCTGTGGCTTAGACCACTCTGCTGTCATGCCATGCCTTCACTGTCTTCCTCAACACAACCCTGTGCGATCCATAATAGAGAAAGCAACAGATCCACCACCATGCCAGTGTATAGAGGATTTTGAAGGATTATGAATGTAAATAAAATATGATACAGTGCTGCAAGTACTAGCAAATTGCCTCTGGTGTGCTGGAAGTTTTTTCTCTGCTGTTTGAAGTGGTGGTGGAGTAGGTGAGTAGTGTACAGATCCAAGTACTGGGGTGAGTGGCTTTCTTACAGCAAGGCCTTTGGAGTCCTGGGGTAAACAAAGCAAAACAAACTTTATTAGGTCATTGGAGGCACAAGCACTTAGTGAAATTACAGTAATTTTCTGTCTCTTCATTACCCATAAAGAACAAAAAAGGAGGGAGGTTTTCTCTGCTTTCAAGAAAGGGGTTTTCTTATTGGAGAGCTCAAGCCTAGGAGTTCTGAATCAAAACAAATGTTGTTCTCTCCAGTTTGTTGTTTTTTTGGTTTTTTTTTTTCTTGCTTAACAGGTAATTAAGTAGGGAGAGAAAAATGGTTAAGTAGCTTGTTTGCAATAAGTTTTACTCCTAATTTCAACTCTGAAAGAATGACTACAAATAATACATGGTTTGGGCTAGTCAGATTGTAGAACATCTTTAAAGTAATAATTCCATCTCTTATTAAATCTCCATGACATTGCAGGAATAGGTCCTACAGATGTCCTCAGAAACACTTTGACTATAAAAATACATTCATATGAATTCCCTGTCCAAATGTAATAAACAATAAGGTTGCAGGGATGACTAGATTGAAAACAAAAATCCCTGAAATACACCTGAAATAGAAATAATGCATTTCCATGTTCATTTATTTAGAAGACAGACTGAAGAGAAGATACACTGGTTAATTCTCAATTCCCTGGGCAAGTTACTGTTTTCTCTAGTTATTTCCTGCCCTAAAAGGTGGTTTCTTCAGCTGTCTTTTATTTTTCATGGCCTTAAAGGTTTGGAATTTGCATTGCAGTCTCATGTAAAAAGTAAACACCTCCTTTCAAAACAAAATGTGTGGACTGTGACATACATTTAAAAAGAAAGGTTGTTCTGACCAGTTTTATTTCTGTCAAGAATATTTTAAAAGCTTATTAAAATTGCAAAACTAGAATATAACAGTTCCATTTTCTAATTCATGAACTTCACATAGATGAAAAAAAAAGCCTTTTTTAGAAGACTCTTGGTTCTGCATCATGATTTTGGTTTTCAGGTTGTTTCTCCTCATTTGGACTGCAAGTGGGTTGTCTTTGTTAAATATGTCTGTGGTGGAAGGGAGGAGATATGTATGTTCATTCTGAATTTGGTATAATTCTTTTGACTCCGCTTGCCCTCATTCTTCATAGATTTCAACAATTGTGACAGTCCTTCCTCACTGATAAGGTCACCATTGCCTCATTGTGAGAGGTATTGATTCATTGTTTGAATAGTTTGCTGCTTTTAAAAGAGAAACTTTGTTTATTCCCTGAACAGCACCAAAAAAAAAGGAAAATTATTTCTTTATAGAATTTATTAGCAGAGACAAACCAGGGAAGATTACTGAAGAATTTGGCTGTCCTTCTGACTGCACACAAACTCTGTGTGCACCAATATATGTGTAAGGTGCAGGATAGTCCTATTTTCTTCTGCAGCTCCTCCCTGGTAAAGTCTTCTTGGCATCGGCAGTCCGTGCTCTGATCAGCAGTGCACAGCAGGCAGCAGCCCACTTCAGCCTGCCGCTTTCTCTACACTGTAGGGCATTGTGGTGATAGTCTGCTTTACAAAATTCTTGGCGCTGTGTTTATGCTTCATAACGGAGCACCTTATGTGTGTGTTAGGTGAGCAGAAAGGCCCAGTCCACTGGAGTCCTTTGGTCCTCAGGTATGAAGCTTGCCTGCCATGTTAATAAAGAAAAGGACAGGAAAGCCTTGGGCATCCTTTAATATTGAAATGGTGGGCTATTTGAATATCACATGGTCATATCAGGTAAGAGAAGACTAGCTTGAGGTGGCCAACAAGGGCTGTCTCTGATACTTTCAGCTTATCTGTAGATCTGTTGTAGCTTGGAACATGGAGAACAGGGGACCAGTTAGGATTTTGTTCCTAGCACCCGGGTGGGGGAGGGGGAGAGGTACTTGAGTGTTGTCATAACCCTCAGATCTTCCTGTCATCAAAATTATCTGAAAACTTATTCTACAGCAAATGTTTGCCTGCATAATCCTGAGTATATAGTTGAGATAAAGCTTGTTTTAGCCAAATATATTGGAATTCCCTTGCATTGCTTTCACACTCCAACAGAGGGTAGATTACCTCCAAATCAGGTTTGAAATACTGTTTCCCAGAGATCATCACTTCAGTAATGCAGAGTATATTTGTTACTTTTATGTGGGCTGCTTTGAAAGTATGTAATTCAAGTCAAAATCAGAGTTGGGAACCGTACATGCTAGTGCTCACTGCCTTCTGGACTACATGGCAAATCATTTTGCCACCTGGAGTAAGCTAGTTTACAATCAGTTTTCTCTGAGGTATAGGGAGGATTGGTGGCACGGTCCTAGGAAGACATTTGGCACAGGATACTTGGGCCTTTCCTAAAGGACATGTGCTTGTCCAGCATTTGTCCAACCAAAACCCTTTTTTCTCTAGTGTAAAACTTGAATTTATTTCCTATGAGGTAGTTTTCTATATGAAAAAAATTACTAAAAATTGTTATTTTAAGAATTATATATTAAATAGTAAGAACTTAATTCTGCAAGTGTCATTTAGCAGAAAGAAAAAAATCTGTTGCAAAGGCCACTGTTCTAATACAAGTATTAATATTTGCTGTGGCAAGAGGAGACTGGAGTGGTATCCCACTAGTTGTCAAGATTCCCTTCCCACTTCTGTTCATATCAAAACCATGTAAATCTATAGACTGGGGAGTGCAGCTGAGGAAATAAATTATATTAGTAGTTGCAGGCCAAAAGCCTGTCACATTTGGTTATCTCTCCCTGAGTCCTGGGTTTTTTTGGTCTAGAATAGTCGATGAGCTGCTTGTTTTTTGGGGCTTTGTTATGAAGAACACCAAGGAGAAGACCTTGTAGGAAGTAAAATGTTTTTCAAAGGGAATAATGCTGCTTAAGAGTACGTAAGTATCTGAACAGACAGGCAATGAACAGCATATAGTTCTGCACATTTTGCTGCAGCATGGAATATATATATTAGTAAGGTAGCAGATGCTGTAGTTGTGAAATTGCCATGTAAAGTAGCAGTCTTTAGCAGCAGGGTGCTGCTGTATGTGAGACTCCTTCACATGTAATGAATAGCTAATTTCAGCTCTATAGTCCACAAGAGACCTGAGGGGATCAGGGAGGCATAGAGTGTTCCAGCAACCGAAACCAGCAGAATGTGCCGAGATGTGCTTTTAATAGAGCAACATTTCTGAGCTCTTGGGGGTGAAATCATAAAGAGGGATGCTGCTGTGGTTTAACCCCAGCCAGAAACTAAACCCTACAGAGTTGTTTGCTCACTCTTCCCTGGTGGGATGAGGGAAGAGAATTAGAATAGTGGAAGTAAGAAGACTCTTAGGTCAGGATAAAGGATAAAGATAGTTTAATAGGGAAAGCAGAAGCTGTGCACAAAAGCAAAGCAAGGAATTAATTCGCCACTGCCCGTGGGCAGGCAGATGTTCAGCCATACACAGGAAAGAAGGGGTCCATCATATGTGATGGTCACCTGGGAAGGCAAACCCCCTCATTCTGTCCTACCCTTCCTCATCCTTCCACCCCTTTTGTAAGCTGAGCACAATGCCATGTGGTCTGGAATATCCCTGTGGTCAGTTAGATTCGGCTGTCCAGGCTGTGCCCCTCCTAACTCCTTGTACTCCTGCAGCCCACTCGTTGATGGGGGAGTGTGAGAAGCAGAAAAGGCCTTGGCTCTGTGTAAGCACTGCTCAGCAGTAGTGAAAACATCCTTGAATTATGGCCAGGGCGTCGAGCAGAAATCTAAAACACAGCCTCGTATCAGGAACTGTGAAGTAAGTGGACTGTGTCAGCCAAAACCAGCTTTGACACTTGCCTGTTGCTTTCCATTCTGTTTCTCTCTG
>JANRGW010031129.1:0-24775 GCA_024733675.1 Psilopsiagon aymara
TTGGCCAGACCAAAATGTACTAAGCAGTAACTAAAACATTGGTGTTATCAGCGCTGTTCTCAGGCCACAAGACAAAAGCACAGTGCTGCACCAACTACTAAGAAGGAGAAAAATGACTGCTACTGCTGAACCCATGACAAACTTACGTGATATATGCAACATACACACAGAAAGTCTTCTTTTTCCGTCAATGTAGCAGTATTTGAGACTCCCTGTATCTCTCCTCTTGATAATCTCTGCTTATTTTCACTAGGAAGAAGCATCTGACAAGCAGCAGCTTCTGGAAACACAACGAAAGCAGTAAGTGAAGATAGTAACAACCTTCAGGCCAGATCCTCAACCGAGGCAAAGTTACACCAATTAACACACTGCTTAAGAGTCTGACTTTCAGTGTCTGCTTATTTTAAATCTTTCTATACAACAGAGAGATTTGGAGAAGACCGTTTCAATGCATAAGCCACAAGTGCAACGTATGTTTTCTAATGATTCCTGGATATGATTTACTTTTAGCAGTACTAATTCAGAGCTCTGGATAGCCTGTAGCCCAGATCAGAATTCATGGTGAAGATTACTTCTCATTCCTACTCTTTGTAACATGCTACTTCATTATAATCTTACATCACTCCAATATATAACCCCCTTTCCAAGTTCAGCCACCTGCCACTCTGTAACATACAGAGTAAAGAAAACAGGATCTCCACTGTGAATCAGAAAGGATAACAAACTAAAGATTGAAAGTACCAGTAAGGAAAGGCACCATATTGAGCGTCTGGAGCTTTTTTAACTAGGAATATTGTGCTGTCAGCTTCCTCCACTCATTACAGAGTGCTGCAGCTCGCATCATGATTTAACCCCATCCTGCAACTAAAGCCCACACAGCTGCTCACTCACTCCCCACACAGTGGGATGGAAGAGAAAATTGTAGTAGTATAAGTGAGAAAACTCATGCTTGAGATAAAGATAGCTTAATGGGCAAAGCAAAAGCTGTGCACACAAGCAAAGAAAAACAAGGATTCACTCACCACTTCCAATCAGCATGCAGGTGTTCAGCCATCTCCAGGAAAGCAGGGCTTCATCACACATAATGGTTACTTGGGAAGACAGACACCATTACTCTGAATGTCCCCCCATTCCTTCTTCTTCCCCCAGCTTTATATGCTGAGCATGGTGCCAAGTAGTCTGGAATATCCCTTTTGTCAGTTGGGATCAGCTGTCCCAGCTGTGTCTGCTCCCAGCTTCTTGTGAACCCCCAGCCTACTTGCTGACAAGGCAGTGTGAGAAGCCCCTACTTGGTGCTGTTCAAGCACTGTTCAACAATAGTTTAAACATCCTTGAATTATCAACATTGTTCCCAACACAATCCAAAACACCTTCCCATACTAGATACTAAGAAGAAAATTAACTCCGTCCAAGCCAAAATCATCACATCTTGACACAGGGTCAGTGGAATCCAAGTTACTTACTTTCAATTAATAGGGCTCCAGGAGGTCATTACCTTGAACTCTACCTAAAAGTGAATTAGATTAACACTTGACAAAAACTGTATTTCTGATCCTCACATTCCAGTCTTTAATCTGGAAAGATAAATCACCTGGATAACTAAGTTTTAAATAGTGCACAGAGTGGGTTGCACATGTTCTCTTTCCGGTTTGCAGGCAACAAGATTTAATGTAATTGGAAATGCTGTAAGACACATGTAAGGAAAAGTATAGAGAATAAATATGAAAATGAACAGATCAAAGATCTTTTGAGACAGAAATGTTTTAAAAATGGCAATATACTCTGACATTGGCACAAACTTAAAGTCAGTGGACTCTCCTTGGGTTGATTTACATTTCTCCTAGAGAGTGCAAAAGGGATAACCTGGATCATTGCATTAACCATTTGCAGACACAGTCACAGGCTGATGTCCCTCATTACTGGGGCCGCAACCTTGTCATCATGTGAAATCCATCATCCGATCTGTAAAAAGTTCATCTGAGTTCTTTGGCCTCTCTCATTGTCTTCAGCAAAGAGTAGTTCCTACAGAGGAAAAGCCAAACAAGAAGAAAGGCAGCAAAGACTTTTGCATACATATAGCCCACAGCCAAGCAATGCCTCTTTTACATATCTCTATTGCTGGATTGAAAAAAAAACATAGTTTAAGCTTTTTTAAACAGGGAAGTGTTTCTTAATTTCTTTTTTTTTATTGGGATCACTAATATACACTATCAAAATACATAGCACATTTGTCTCATACATGCCTTTAATTGCATGATAACTGCATTTGGAGGGTTTATATATGTATTTTGCTAATAAGAAACAATTATCTATGGCAAGAAATGTGAAAAAAAAATAAAAATAACAAAAAACAAACCCAAACGAATATAGTTCCTGAGAAACTTTGCAGGATCTGAACCATCAGTTATCCATTTTAGTTACTTGTACAGAGTTAGGTAAAAACTTCTGGTCTATTTACTTTAGCATGGGATTATATTCTAATCTTTGTTTCTAAGATTGGTTTGGAATGGAGCAGCATATTTCATTGGCATTTTGCCTTAATGAAGGTGTGTTTGAGGTCTCTCCTAACTGCCTCCTCCCTCTGGAACTCCCACACACATATTCACATACTCCGTCTGTAAGAGGAAATCTGCCTGAATACACAAGTTGTATTTCATCTCAACAAAGGAGCCAATGGGACTGAGAGTATTATTTCGCAAGAGGAAGAAAACCCTGATTAACAGTCTAAAGAAATTATTGTCTTTGTATTTGTTGCAAGTCTAGGCTAAAAATTGAGAGCACCAATTGTGACATTCAGGACACTGATGGCCTAGAGGAGCCTTCCCATAGAAATAGCACACTCAAAAGCAGTGAAGGCTTGGCTGAGTTGTCTACACATAGATCCTTGCTGTAATTTGATTATTACATCCATGTGGATACCTAAATTTAGGTGGCTTGATCTTGAATTAAATTTTATCTTTATAGATGTCTACAGGTATAACAGATGCCTATTGTGGACACTTAGGCCATGTTGGCTGTGATAACCACTCACAGGTATCTAGTGTCATTTGGGATTTCTCAGGGTATCTGAGACATCCTCACAGAAGGGACTGATATGATACAAAACCCATGGGAGACCTACAAAACCCATGGGAGACCTTCTGGAAGAGTAGGTGAAGGCATCTCAAATGGTATTGGATGTTGGTGTGTGGGCAACTTGACAGCCTCCAACCCAGGTGCTCCTCTGATTATCTCTCTGCTGGGAAGCTGATGACTGATGATCAGCCTTACTTCAGTGTGCAAAGTATTTCGTATCCAAGTCAGACACTTAATCTGATTTAGTCAATTCAATACTCCTCACAAGACTTCAAATTATACTTAGGCATATTACCTCAGTTAATAGTGTCACCAGCCATTAAAATTATTAAGTTCTAGGTTCAGATCCAAATGTCTGCGCCATCTGCGTGTGTCCAGTCCAAGGTTGCGCTTTGGTCACAGAGAGAGCAAACTAAGATAAAAATATTGGACCTGAACTGAGACTTCCCAAAGTGTAAGGGTGGGTGAACTTCAGGTTTTGGTTCAGGTTTACTGACAATTTGATATATTCTGTTCTGAAAATTGGTGTAAGTGGGTGGAGATGTTTGCACAGAGAGGCATGAACAAAAAGAAAATAACACAGTAAACACAGGGCATGTCTGCACTAGATAATGTCCTGATGACATAGCAGCCACTGGCAAGCTCCAAGCTGGGCTCCAAGGCAGCACAGAGATCCTTGCACAACACTCCACTGTATGAAGTAGACATGCCTCTTGGGGGAAAATTCTGAGCAGATATAAATAGATTTTGTATATGGCTGATGAAGCTTGTATCCAAGCGATTTGGTGCTTTAGTGTATAAACTTTTAAAACAAAGAAAAGGTAGGACAACACACATTCCTTCTCTGCTTATTTGCAACTTTTTTCAGCATTGTGAGGTGAAGATGAAGGGTGAAGATACACTCAGACAACTCAGGAGTTTATGAGAAGAAACACATGAATTAACCTGGAAATCTTTCCTTGCAATCAACTTTCGAATTAGAAATTTGGAAGGTTTATGGGTCATTACATTACCATACATCTTGTAAAGTCTGTGTTATTATTTTGATTTTTTTATGTGCTTTAAGGAAAACTTTTCTTTTGTGGCTCATTAAAAAACATTGATCCCTTTATAAATATATGCACATTTTTAAATGAGAGATGGAATTTTCACACTTGAAAATTGACTATTAAGTATGCAAATAAAAAGGACTTGCTTCAAAAACACTAATTACCATAAACATATTCTAACTACAATAAACGTAATATACAGTTGGTTGTAATTTAAAATATATTTGACATATTTGTCTTGGGAAGTTATGTACTTTTTGACACCTTCAATTCTTAGAGGTTTATATTGGAAATACATGGAAATATATTTATTTAAAATCAGTATTCATCACATGAAAAACAACAAGGTGCTTGGTGACAGCCAGCATGGCTTCACTAAGGGGAAATCCTGCCTGACCAATCTGGTGGCCTTCTATAATGGGGCTATGGAACTGATGGACAGGGGTAGAGCAGTTGATATCATCTACCTGGACTTGTGCTAAGCATTCTACACTGTCCTGCATGACAGCCTTGTCTCTAAATTGAAGAGACAACAGTTTGATAGGTGGACCACTCGGTGGATAAAGAACTGGCTAGAATGCTGCACACAAAGATTTGTGCTCAATGGCTTAATCTCCAGCAGGAGAGCAGTAACGAGTGGTGTCCCTCAGGGATCGCTGTTGGGACTGATCTTGTTCAATATTTTTGTCGGTGACATGGACAGTGGGATTGAGTGCACCCTCAGCAAGTTTGCCAATGACACCAAGCTGGGTGGTTTGGTTGACATATTGGAGGGAAGAAATGCCATCCAGAGGGACCTTGACGCACTTGTGAGGTGGGCTGATGCCAACCTGATGAAGTTTAACTATGCCAAGTGCAAGGTCCTACAGCTGGGCTGAAGCTATCCCAGGCACAGCTACAGATTGGGCAGAGAAGAGATTGAGAGCAGCCCTGTGGAGAAGGACTTGGGGGTGCTGGTCAACAAGAAACTGGCTATGTGCTGACAATGTGCGCTCACAGCCCAGAAAGCCAACCGTATCCTGGGCTGCATCAAAGCAAACGTTACTAGCAGGTTGAAGGAGCTGATCCTGCCCCTCTACTTTGCTCTCCAGAGATCTCACTTGGAATACTGTGTGCAGTTCTGTAGTCCTCAACATAAGAAGTACATGGAACTGTTGGAACAAGTCCAGAGGAGGGCCACGAGGATGATCATGGGACTGGAGCACCTCCTGTATGAAGATAGGCTGAGAAAGTTGAGGCTGTTGAGCCCAGAGAAGAGAAGGCTGCGTGGAGACCTCAGAGCAGCCTTCCAGTATCTGAAGGGGGCTTATAAGGATCCTGCAGATGGACTGTTCATTAGGGACTGTAGTGGTATGACTATGACTAACGGGTTCAAACTTAAAGAGGGGAAGTTTAGGTTTCATGTGAGTAAGAAGTTCTTTACTGTGAGGGTGCTGAGGCACTGGAATGGGTTGCCCAAGGAAGTTGTGAATGCTCCATCACCGGCAGTGTTCAAGGCCACATTGAATAGAGCCTTGGGTGACATGGTTTAGTGTGAGGTGTCCCTGCCCATGGCAGGAGGTTTGGGGCTAGAGGATCTTAAGGTCCTTGCCAACTCTAACTGTTCTATAATTCTATGATTCTAAATGAATCAGTATGTTAAAACCAAGACAGGCCATGTGAATTTTTAGGCCATTGATGAAAATTTTTGGAGAAGAATAATGTTGATAGTGGAATTTTTTTTTCATTAGGCAAAACATGTTCTAAACCACAGTAGGTTATTACAGTATTAGTTCTGTCAGTAGTGGTACACATGTAAAATTTAAGACTGTGAGCTACCCGCCTAAATATATACATGTAGTTATTTCAGTTGATTTTCTGCCACTCTATTAATTTGAGCCATACTACTTAGGGAAAATAAATAGCATGATGACAAAAATAAACTTCCATTTTGTGTTTAATATGTTGGATGAATACTAATTACTGATTTAGACAAGGAAAGTCAGCAAGGCAACTCTTGTTACAAAACAATTCTTAGTTCTTGTGGGAGAAGGGGACAAGTTGTGTTGTTTGGAAAGCAATTCTTAAGAAAAAAATACTAGTGGGGTGACTGACCTAAATCAAATCTACTTGTATGCACTTAGAGCAGCAAGAGTCTAAATTGTCCATGCTGTAATGCACCAAATGGCATCAAGATTAGCAAAAAAAAAAAAAAAAAAAAAAAAAAAGAGTCATTTTAATCTTTAACATTTTATATCTTCAATTTGCCTGTAAATCATGTGAATAATATCTGACAAATGAATAATTAAGAAAGAGAAGGCAGAAAAGGATGTTTGGTTTCTTTGTGATCTCATGTGGGCATTTTTAAATTAGGTTGAAACATTGCCATAGATGGCCTTCTGAAATGGTTAGTTGGTATTTTTTTATACTCCTTTTATTCGCTGTTGCAGTTGTTGTTTTGTTGCATAATAGCTCACAAGCAGGGTAAGCAATTTACTGAATTTATTATCAACACAAAAGAGAGGTTTCTAACACTAAAATGTTCTCACTAATGAGCTATTTATTTATTTATTTATATTTTTTACTTTTGAAGATGGTGGGTCTATGCACATGAAAAATGCTACCACACATTAATATCTGAACAACCAAGTCACTAGATAACTATTAAGAACCTATGCTGGGAAATTATGATATGAAATAGGTTATTTGTGTGACAGGATTCTAGTGTTTTTCAAAGTCAGAGGCCCTGGTACTTAGCAAAAATAGCTGTAACTGTACTATCTGGATCCTTCTTACCTAATATTCTCTTGCCTTTTCTTTTTTCTTTTTTTTTTTCTTTTACTGTTTCACACACATGCATCTGTTTCTGTATACCTTCTTCTTCAATGTATGATCAGATACTTTTTTTGTTTTAAGTAGATACATGGAGGTATTATTCTTATAAGCAGGTGTAGTATACACACATACACCAGTGCTCAAACATCTTTACTTATCTGTACTAATACTTGCTTTCATACATGCACAAATCAAAGCAAGAAAGAGAGGAACTGAGATCTGCCATCTGGGAAATTTAGAGAATGCATTAATCTCCCTGGAACTGATTTGAGGCCTTGCAGCCATTCCAAGTCAGAAAATATTCCCACTAATTTGAAGAAATCAAGAAGTTACTAAACTCCGCATTGAAAAACATTAGAGTAAGTCAAGTAAAACTAAAATAAGCATGATGAATCTTATTCTAAAATTAGTACAGCTACAATAATGCAATAAGTTGCATTTATTTCATTGCTGAATTAAAGAAAAATGATCCTTTCAGTGGTTAATGTGGAAGTTTAGCTTCTTAAGGAAAATAAGTATCCCATTTACTTCTGAAGCTGAAGGAGCTGACAAGTTATGCTTATTGTTTTAAATAAAAGTGTTTCTGCCTGGAGAGGATAGTAGAATTCACCCATCAGCTTTCATAATAGCACCAATTGCATAACACATTTGTTATTTGAGAATATATGATGCACTATGTTAAAACACAAAACATCATGTAAAAAAAGTATTTTGAAACATAATTATAGCTTTAACTGACATTTAGAATATTTAAAATGTAAAATTAAAGCTGATGCAGAGCACCCACTCACGTATTTAAATACATATTTAAAGTGTTAAAAGGGAGTTGTGTAGTGCTTTGTTCCAGTGTTAGTTTCATACTAATTTATTTATGAAGTTCTTGCTCTAGTTTCCTTTCCATCCCTTTATACAGGGGCAAAATCACTTAATAAGTGAAAAATATTTTCATTACAGTCTGGTAACATTAACAGGCATTTTACGTGACTATATGACTCTCCCATATAATGCCGAGAGTCAAATTTTTGTTGCTATAGCCCTAGGGAAATCTGAAGGAAGTGAAGGAGGGTGGGTCCATAAGGCAGCCAATACAGCTATGTCAGCCAAAACACTGTGGTATAGAAGCCTGTGCCTGGGTGCCCTGGGCAAGGTCAAACCAAACAGGAGGGAGGCCAGAGGAAGTCAGGGAGATTGAAGCTCCCATACCTCTGCCTGCTCAGCCCACTCCCTACATGAGGAAATTTACTCCCTCCTTTTCTTTTCCATGCAGGTAATCATCATAAATTAGTTTAAAATCCATTTACTTAGGGTGATAAAAATGCTGAGGCAGATCTTATCATTTTAGTTCCTATCAGAATTAATTCTTATTTGGGTTAAGTTTGAGGAGCCCATGAAAACTACAGAAGCCTTACACTGTGCCAGCACAAACATCTACCCTTGATGAAAAAGATTATGTGCTGACACCACCTTGTTTCTTACTGAAAGTGGTTAAGATAAATTGCTGGATCCAAAAATGCTAATCAATTCTCTGCTCATGATTACTTTCTCATAGAAGCAATGGATCACAAGTGTCTAATCCTGTTTGCATGAGGCATTCAAATTATGTCATGAGATTGAGGCCATAGTGAATACCATGATTACCATATCATTAATAATCATTCACGCAGTGGCTGAAAATGACAGGCTAGCCAGGAAAAGTAGTAAAGTACATAGTATTATTTGTTGGCCTGTAAAGTAATCAGATAACTTTTTAGGATTTTTGAGTAAGCCATTAATGTAAGCTAGTACTTAACATTTATTTGACTCCATGTAACCATTGCCTAATTTCAGCACAACACTTGAAAGGGTGGGGAGTGCTGTGCTGCCTTGGTGCCAAATGTCAGTCATTGTATATTTTAATCAGTACTGCTTACACATTGGCAAGAGTCATAATAAACAGTCTTGGTCACCTCTCTGCACAGCTGCCTTTTAGAAACCTTAAATCAGAATGCCATCTTTACAGATCCTTTATACAGTAAAGTATCCGTTTACACATTTCCACACATACAGGTACATGTTTATGTACATGTATTTTTGATAAATACATTTCTATACCCCTGCACTACAGAGAAATGGAGAAGGTACTTTGCCTATATTAAGGCAACTTCCAATTTGGGGTTGGGCAGAAAGAGTGGAAAAAGGAAAAAGAAGTTAAAGTGTACGGTGGAAAGAAAAATGTGAAGTGATGAGAATAGGAAAGGCTAGAGATGTCACAATAAGTATGATTCACTAGGTTCTCACTAGTCCTGAAGCCAGACTTGCACTTCAGTCTGCACAGCTGAAGGAATCGCTTTATACTGATTTGTTTTACTCAGACCAAGCCTGTTCAGAATCTTAGACTTAGTAAAATATCTGCCCTACATCCACATTATTCTTCAGAAGCAGCATTTTGTTGAGATGCAGCAATGGTTTACTGAAGGCTTTGCTTTTTTTCTTGAAATTTCTTAAGATACTTTGCATTCTTTCATTTAACAGGCATCAATATGGAGAGCTAATAGAGAAGGATTATCATAGTTCAGCAGAGTGAAAACCTAACTGAATCATTAATTGACCATTCAGATTCAAATGTCTTCCTCTGATTTGCACCCTTGTTTATACTTCTGCTTTGCTACTGCACATCTTTCTTTAGTTTGTTGTGCTTGTAAAGCCCCTTAGATTGTAGCTGTACCCTAAAGAGGTCATGTGAAAATGCACATCAAAATGCAAGTGAAAGTGAAGGCTTTCTAGGTTATTAGTGGTACATTTTTCCAGTAAGACTTGTTCTTAATGATCAAAAGAACACACACAACAAAAGTGCTTGAGATTTTACAACTCTTAATTCACACAACTTTCCTGTTCATACAATTCTCAATTTCCTATGAATAGTATACAGCTTTGAAAAAATGTATGATTAAACACAATATTCATAAGTATAAAAGAAATAATTATTTAGATTTTGTAAAATAAAAATGTTCCCTTTCAGTGTAAATTGAATTCTTGTTAATCAGGTATCATGGCTGTAGTGATAAACTGCAGAACTGTTTTTTCTTTCCATTCCAAATCATCCCTTAACAACAGCAATAAAAATAAAAAGAAATTATCTATACAGTTAAAGGATCTTAATCGTGGAGTTTTAACATATTTCTGCAATGAGCTGCCTACATTTTAGTGTCTGACAACTTTTGTTTCAAGTTTCAGTTCCCCTGCCTGAATGTGTTAAATCTTACACTCTAAATCTCACTCTGGTCAAATGATATTTTAGATTTCAAAGTCAAAATAAACTTCAGTTCTTTAACTTGACTATGGCTGGATGAATTAACAGATTGTCAAATTTCATGGTCACTATTGACTCCCTTTTTATGAAATAAAATAATGTACTTATGAGCCATTGAACAGGTAGCATTTTAGGGTTAGCACCAAACATCAGTGTGAGATGAATGTGTATTTGACTATGCACACAAATGTAGAAATTATGGTGTATTTCCTCTCAGAAATGCAGAGTGATTTTCTTCCTGTAGTAAGCATTACTAGATTAGACTAAAACCAAAACACAGTACAAGCTATTGGGATGAAAATTAACACTATCCCAGATGAAACCAGGACACTACAAGAACCAAATATTGATTCTATCTTTATATTTGCATCTGTACAGAATGCATGTATATCTCTTTTAAAATTTCCTATCTTAACTTGCTCTATTATTCCTACATCAAAGAAACTATGGACATAAGATTGATGCCTGAAAGCATTTTATTCCAGTTGACTCATATTTAGTTTTGTACATAGCCTTTGTGGTGGATAAAAAGCAAGCTGTGAGTATAAGGTTAAAACACACCATACATTCCAACTTCACTTAAAAAACCTAAACAAACAAAAAATCAGGCATATTCAAGTAAACTTTCAGTCTATTTTAGAATATAAGAACAATTTTCTGAAAAATGGTCATTCATTTTGAAAAAGACAAAAAAGAGAGCTGAGAAAAGGGAAAAGTACATCCACAGTATCCATCTTTGATTGCTGCAGTCCCCTCAATATGCACTCCCTCTCTGTCCAAACCATCAGGTTGTCTTCAACTCTCCTTGCAATCCTGCCTGAAAGGTCACCAGCTTTATGCAGTTTATACCTCTGGCTGTCTGCTGCTTCCACCTTCCCATAGCCTCCTTCACAGCCGCTGACCACCCACAGTTCTCTAGAGCTCCTCGTGTATTTTGTAGTACAAGCACTAAGAACAAAAAAATCTTGAATTTAGCCAAAATGAACTTTGATTAAAGACTAAAGGCAGTTTGGTCACACTGCCCTTACACACTTATTACATGTGATAATCTCCTCTTCACTTTGAACAGGCTAATATTTTGCATAACAAATGTCATTCATGCAGATGAGGACAACCTGGTTTACATCCCCCTACACTTACTCAGCACTATGGGGCAGGGAGCTCTCTCACTTCCTCATTTGTGACCTGCAGATTTCAGGCTTATTGTCAGCATTGAAACTATGCTGGAATAGGGGTTTTTTTGGCTGTGAATTATTCCTCATGGGATGGCTAAGAAAGATCCTCCTGCCCTGCATCACTTCCTGTCTTCCTCCCACTGAGGAGCTGTATCACCCACGTGCAACTTGCATATACACATGTACACACAACGTCTCTCTCTCAATCTCTCTCTCTCCTCCCTTCTCTTTCCCTCTTTCTCTCTTTCATTCCTCCTGTGGAACTCCAGAGGTTCCCCAAGCACAGGCTGAATTTCCTCTGTCAGTTTAGCAGTACAAGCTGGGTCAATGTAACAGCTATGTGAAAAGGGAATGTCAATGCCCATTCTCTTATAAGAATTTGGTTCTCAGTATAGACACTTTATTCGTGGAGAATTTGTCATATTGCACACATTTTCCAATTACTCCTGCTTTCTGTTGTAAGATAATAGCACAGTGGGGATTTTCAGAGTTCAATGTATTACAGAGAGGTTCAGATGTGTGTCACAGCAGAGAAGTCTGGAAAATCCATATCTACCCATCTCTCCATCTATCTACCCACATATCTATCTATCTAGCCATTCCCCTCTGCAAGACAAATTTCAGTTTCAAAAGAACAAAAGATCAGGTATGATAGCTGCAATTTTGACTTAAAGGGATGGTTTTCACTATTTTTCATTGAGCATTTTTTAAGCTGAACTCATGATCTCTTAAATAAATCATAATAGATAAGAAGTAAAAAGGTTTTATTTCATGGACTAATGAATATGATGAGAATGGCAGTTAATAGGTTCTTATCAAATAATTATACAGAATTTTCAAATTCCTTATGAAATTCATCAGAATCAGCAGTAGGCAACTACCTTAACATGGGAAAAATGGCCTTTTCCCAGTGAACAATTAGTTCTAAAATAAAATGAAAAGTTTGTGAAGTCCAAAACAACTTACTGGTAATGCTGTTTAAAAGTTTAAAAGTCCTTGTCACTTGATGACCTACAGGGTTTAGATTTTCTGTGCACTCTTATACTTTATTAACAGGCAGTCTTGCTGGCATTTACATATTGTTATTTTTTAATCCTCATATACATCATCTTCCTAACTGCATGCAAGCAAATAACAAGGAGATTCTCCATGTCCCTACCCATGGCGGGGGGGTTGGAACTAGATCTTCAGGTCCTTTCCAGTCTTAACTATTCTATGATTCTATGCCACAAAGAACATGCAGTCTTATTATATGACGATAGACAACAGATGGATGGAAGTAACAGATGGAGGAAGAATAAGGTAGCAATGAAATGATTATAATCAGCGTGATAAGCAGTGGTGCATACCAGCAAACCTGCTGCCTAGCCATTATCTATGTGTGTGAGCATGCATGCAAAATTTACATAAATACCATTTGCATGATGTTAGCTAGTTTAGAACTTCCAGTATTGTCAAGTTAGGACCACAAGGAATCAACTCAGGCAGTGAGATCTTGATGACCCTCAGGTAACACTGGGAGAAGTATTAGAGATGCCTGACTATACCAGTGATGAAAGGGTGGAAACAACTTGCAGTTAGTAACTGGTTTGCTGAACTTTTTCAAAGTGATCATTTCCATATTACTGGGAATTACAAGGAGAGGAAGGGAGTTCAGGTCAGGAAGACTCACTTCTAGGGTTTTTTATTTGTTTTCTTTCTAAATCAAGGAAAATGAGTACTGGAGATGGATAAATGCATCTTGGATAGGAGATATGCTACATAAGGTTGCACAGTCTGAAAGGCTTTGTTGCTAAACATCTGAAGCCATTTTGTTCCCTGTTAAAACACAATTTCAAACAGATTATTCTACTCATCACAGCAGAATTATTTTGGAATAGCCTTGGGAAATATTCGATCCATGGTTTGGTTTGTTTGTTTAGTTTGTTTTTTTTTTTAATGTCTTCTAATATTTGACACCTGAGCTTTCACAAATATTCAGGTCGAAGATACCAGTGAAAAATACAGTTGCACTTAATGCTTTTGCAGTTGCAAAGGGTGATGTCTAAAAGTGAAAATTTAAATGTAAATTTATATGAAGCAGATAATTCTGCATATTCATTTGATTTCTGTGTGTTAAACAAATAATTGTCAGGAACAGTGAGCTGCAGCCACCTCTAGCCTCATGACAGCTTTACTGTCACAGGATAGCTGAGCTTTAGGAAATGTTATGAATGGCAAAGTTCTGCAAACTGCAGCTCATATTTTTGTAATTAATAAAACATTGGAAGACTGCATCTAAAGCATACTACAGAAATTATCTGCAAAAGATGTTCCATCCTGAAGTAAACTATATTCTTCCCAGTGTGCTATTCAAGGAACAACTTGAAGGATGCTACTTTTACCTTTTTTTTTTTTTTAATTCCTATACAAGCATTAACAATATGCAATAAGGAGGATCTGAAACAAGTCTTCTGGTGATGGAAATATTGCATTTGCATTTCCAAGAGGGATGGCAATGAATAGAAGGAGGGCTGTTTTTAATTTTCCACACAATTCTGACTCCTAAAGCAAGTATATATTTCTCACGGGTACTTTAGGATTATGAGTGTTAACGTTGTTAAAATTAATTTATGCTCTTATATTAAGCCAGGTTTTTCATAAAAAAAAAAAAAAAAAAAAAAAATGCTTAATGGAAGTGGATTTTAAATCCAAATTAAAAGTAAACTTTTACAATTGATTATTATTGATATTCCATAATTAATGTGGTTTGTTATGGGCAATATTGTATTTTTTTTCCTAAGATCCTTTAGTAAAAAATATATTTTTACAGTGTATTCAATTTTGCCTGCATATATAGATATAACTGTGATTTTAACAGCCATAACTGCAAAAAAATAATTACTTTTAAGCAAAGGTTTTCTTTAAAGATATGCCTCATTAATAAAGTATTCACAGATTAACATGATGGGGACATGTTAACACCTACTAAAACCACAAAGGTATTAGGAAAGCTCTCTGTAAAAAAAAAAACCAAACCCATAGATGCCTCCTTTACACATGCAGACGAAAGTAACTCAGTCATTCTGCCACTGTTATTTGACTTCAGTGAATTAAAAAGAAAATTTTGCATACCAAGCAGTCACCGATTTGAAGTAGGGCAAGCTAGAAATTGTAAGAGGTGGCCCACACCTACCTTAACCCAGTGAATGGTTCCTTGACTATGACAGAATTGCACACAATTGTATCAAGTCTTTGAAAATGTTCATAGCACTTCTGTGGACATGTAGGTTAATTAAATAGGTTCTTAATGAAGCTTTCCATTTCTTGCCTGATATAGTTGCTAGATTATTACACTTGATGGATTTCAGTTCTAGATGTCAGTCATTATTCACGTGAAGTGAAAGATCATTAAAAGTATTAAAAGTTAAGAAGACATTAACGTCAAAATTTTGCAATGTTCATGCAATTCCATTAAAATGAAAATTACTTTATTTCTAATTTGGTAGAATCCAAAGTAATAGGCTGTATTAGAAAACAGCAGCTTGTCTTTCATTTAAAAAATTCAACCACTTTTACTACTTCATTGCATTGAAATTTTGCTTCAATTTTTTTCAATATTTCTGTCCATTTACAACAGTAAATATTAATATGACTTTTTCAGATGCCTCTTGCACCCTAAACTCAGAGAAAATACTCTAAGAACTCATACAAAAAAAAAAATAAATAAAAAGGAAAAAAAAAGAAGGGGGGGGGAGAAAAAGAAAGAATGAAGGAAAAGCTAAAACCAGAAAAAAAAGTAGATAATTGAAAAGCAGTAAGGGTAAAAAGATAAAAGGGAAAGACAGAGACAGAAACATTCCTGTTTATTCAATTTTATAGAAATATTGTACACGAGACTATTGTAGCTTTTTAATTCCAGCTGCTACTAGGGTTTGAATATGCACTGTTGAAACAGATGGTTGCCTTCTCTATGAAGGGGATACAATGCTATAAAGCATTCCAACATTTCCAGCCTATGTTGAAGAAGGAAGAGTATTTTTAGTTGAGGCAAAATACCTTTCTGCTGTTCAGTGATGGTGCAAGAGCTAAAGGAATTTTCACTGTTCTCTACCTACCTAGTCCATGCCACCTGATCAAATAAATCCCAAGTCATTCCAGATCAAGGAACTGAAGTGGAAAGGGTCAATATCTTTGCTTATAATATCTCTGTCATATCTCTGTAAATGAAGATCTTAGATTAGTTTTCTATTGCTGCTGAGACAGAGTAGAATCCTGAATGCCCCTTAGGAAGCAGCACACAAAACATCTGAAGTTATTCAGTCATAGATCTGTCATAAATTTGCTTGTCAGATATTTCTTATGCTAGATTTCATAAAGTAATCAAAATATTATGTTGATTGTTTCCATTATTCAGAAAAGTTTAGCATCAGTTGCAGTTAATTTAAACTTGATTTCTGATTTGAATTTCTTGAAGAATCCTTATATTTTGAGTACCTGAACAAAGGGAAAAGACTGAAGGTTATAAAGACTTCTTCATGTTTTTTTCACAAATTAAAACATTGTAAATATTACTAAGATTTTTTTTATTTTAAGAATTCATCAAGTTTAACCAGCATAAACTAGCTCAATTTGAAATATTTGCAAGCTTGAAGTTTTGCTGACTAAATTGCTTATATGACATATTTATGACTTTAATATAAATCTGATAAGACCAGATCACCTAAAAAGTCTGTTAATTACCATGGCTAGCACAGTAAAAAGAAGTAAAAGTACCTAAGGAAAGGGAGAAAATGCAGATATTTAAACATCAATGAAAAATATCTTGCAATATTCAACAAGGACTACAGCAGTTTATTTTGGTTTTGTTCTCTAAAAACACTACAAGAACTGCTGTAAAATATTAATCTGATGAACATTTGGTTTAGTGACATAAGGCAGAGGTATTGCATAGTTATGGCATTAATATGATAAACTATTACATGGACACTTGGAATAAAAGCTAGAACAGTTTTGAGTGCTGTATATTCAACTGTTTTCTCTCCATACCTTTTTTTCTATTGTTCGTAGTGACATACTCACAGTCTACTGCTATTCCATAATGGTAAAATCTGAGAAATTCTTTCCACAGAATCATAAAATCAACTAGGTTGGAAAGGGCCCTTAAGATCATCAGTCCAACGTTACCCCCAGACTCCAAGACCAACACTAAACCATATCACTGACAGTCTCATCTGCATGGTAATTCCACCCCTTCCGTGGGCAGCCTGTTGCAATACCTGATTATTCTCTTGGTGAAGAAATTTTTCCTAATATCCAACTAATGCTCCCCTGGCACAGTTTGAGGCCATTACCTGTTGTCCTATCACTTGTTACTTGAGAGATAAGACCAACCCTGCCTCAATACAACCTCCTTTCTGGTAGTTGTAGAGGGCACTAAGGTCCTCCTTGAGCCTTCTCTTTTCCAGACCAAGCACCCCAGTTCCCTCAGCTATTCTTCATCAGACATGCTCCAGGGCCTTCATCAGCTTCATTGCCCTTTTCTGGACCTCTCCAGCATCTCAGTATCTCTCTTGCAATGAAGGGACCAGAACTGAACACAGTATTTGAGGTATAGTCTCACCAGTACCCAGTACAGGGGGATGATCCCTGCCCTGGCCCTTCTGGCCACAAAGTTCCTGATAAAGTTCAGGGTGCCATTGGCCTTCTTGGCTGCCTGCGCACAAGCTGGAACATTTTCAGCCAGCTGTCAATCAGCTCCCAGAGGTACTTTTCCACTGAGCAGCTTTCCAGCCACGCTTCCCCAAGGGTGTTGCGTTGCATGCAGTTGTTGTGGCCCAAATGCAGGACCCGGCACTTTGCCTTGTTGAACCTTGTACCACTGTCCACAACCCATTAATCAAGCCTGTTCAGATCCCTCTGCATAAACTTCCTATCGTTCAGCAGATTAACGCTCCCAGCCAATTTGGTGTACTCCGCACATTTAATGAGGATGCACTCAATCACCTCATCCACATCATCATTAACCAGCTCTTTGGCCCAAACACCAAGCCCTGAGGGCCACCACTAGTGCCTGGTTGCCAACCAGATGTGATACAATTTACCACCATTTTTGGGCTCAGCAATCCAGTCAGTTTCCAGCTCAGGGAAGAATATACCCATCCAGACCATAGGAAGACAATTTGTGCAGGAAAACACTGTGGTAGACATGGTCAAATGCTTTACCTAACTTTTTTCTCTATATATTTTTTAAATTTGAGATTATTTTAGTCATTCCTGAGTAATTTGAAATATAAATCTAATTTGCCTATTCTAAGCAAGTATAATCATATGTTCTCTTTTGTTATTGTCTGTCAACAGTAAGCATATTATTATAATCAAAAACGGAACAGATACACAAGCAGCTAAACATCTGTTGCAGGTCTAAATAATGACAGGTTAGAAAGATCCTTGGTCAGTGCTAAGATTCATGACACCTAACAGTTAAATGTCTCAAATTCTTAGCACTGAGTTAGGCTCAGATATTGTTGCTGAGTACCCGGAAATAAAACATCCAGCTGATATATCAAGCAAAGAAATTACCAGGTAAAACAATAATGCCACATCTATAATTCTCTCTTTACTGGACTCTTCTGTAACTGTAGACTTCTGCAAGACACCTATAGGAAATCGAAAATGCAGATCTCTTCTCAGCTTAGACACTTAAATCATGCCACTGAACAAAGTTATCAAACATTCATCTTTTTATGGAAAAATAGCATTAAAAAAAACAAAAACAGGAGTGGCTGAGTGATGACAGGTGAATATAGAGAAAAACATACTGTGAGGGCAGGGAGCTGAAATGTTACACGCTACTTGGCTGGAGGATGTACGACCAGCTGCAGAAGGATGACTTGGCATATGCTACCTAGATCACCATACCCCATGTACTTTCTGCTAAAGCTTTCCACAAGCAAAAATGGTCAGAAGAGACAACGATGAAACATAGCTCTGCATTCCCATAATCAGTACTTTCACATCAGAGATGGAAAACCTCTCAGATTTATCAGTAATGGTCCTTCACCAAAGAGACCTGAGCCTAAAAAAACCATGTCCTACCAGTGCATGAATTGTGCTGCAGATAATCACAAAGAAAGGGCATTAATGGAACTGACTGCCCCTATCCGTCCCCTCTCATAGGCTTCCCACACCCTGCCTGTGGCACAGAACCCCATTTCAGCCACTCTGAGCCATCAGACCTTGCAGCAGGGCCCATCTCCAGCTCCCCGGAGCCCTGATCTGGGCCCATCTTCAAGCCTACATCCCAGCCAAGCCTTGGCCCATCCCTGCCACCATGGAAGTGCCCGGTGGCCATGGCTACTCCAGTGCCTCCAGCTGCCTTGTTCCTGTCTGGGGAGGAGGGACAGGTCCTGACTTGTATTCCCTGGGGATACTCTAGGCCCTAGAGGGCCTCGACACGCAGCACATCTGGACTAGGTTACTTTTTAAGTGAAACAGCTGTCAGACACCAACTGGGTTTGAAATGTCTATAAAATTGGATATTGGTAACTATTTTAAATGTCATTTTTGCACTGTTTTGAAACTGAAAGTTGAGAATTTGTAAATATATGTGCCAAGAGAGGAACTGACCTATTCCTCTTTCCCAGAGGAGCATGCCAGCTGCTAGACAGGTACACATAGCTCCTATACTGACATTGGGCTTCATCCTCTGGACTTCTTCTGGTGAATTTGCCTGTGGCTGCTGCATTTTGTACTTCTGGAGTGCCATTAGTCCAGGTAGCACAGGGACTGTGTTTGGCACAAGGCTTAAAAGTATGTAGATCTCAGCCAGTTCAAGCAGCTGGTGAACACCTACATGCATCAGACAAGAGGCAAATGCTTCAGGGCCTGATTTGTAGCAGAATCTTAAGTGCCTAAGCAATTTGTGAGATGAAAATGCACTCCCAAACAGGATAAGTGTTGGGTTTATGGACTAAAGCTTGTTTTAGATCCTAGCCTCAAGTCATATTGTTAAAAAGCTATATGGTCTGTATTCAGGATAGCTGTTCTTCAAGAGGCTTCATCACTACTGACAACTCTAATCCTCATGGCCTGACAAAAATCTCCTAAGAGAAAACTGTCCTCTCCTAGAGAGACATAACTTTAAGAGTTGATCATGTTAATTATTGTAAGTTTTTTCAAATGGAGATTGCTAGAAAAACTTCCCATGGGAAAGAAAACCTTCTCTATCTTAACACAAATATGCATATTGATAATACACTTAATAAATGGGAAAAACATTCCCATATTGCTTTGGTTTTGAGAAGCACATGGTGAAACAAAGGTAATTGCTATTTTAGTGTACTTACAGAAGTTTCTGAGTTATTATAATAAATCTGCATAGCTGTCTAGGTAGGATGTAACAACCCTCATGATTAAGCTGCACTAAAAAGTGATTTGAACCAAGCATATTTGGTAAATGCATTTGCATATAGGCAGTTATAATCATGCAAAAAACACCTCAAAAGATGCGACTGACAAATTGGTGGGGTTTGGATCACAGAGGACGCTGGATAACTTTTCATAAAGTTAGTTGCTTCAACAGCTACTGTATCCTGTGGATGTCTTTGGAAAGGTGGTAGGAACTAGGATCATTTCAGGTGTGAATAAGAGGACGGGACTTAGATCAAGGTGGCAGGCAAACAGAAGCCTGTCAAAGAAGTGGTATAAGGCATAGAAACATACAGAATGGAGCATAACAAGGAAATAAACCTCTGATCGTTTTATTAATTGGAAAATGATCCCAGACTTTTAGGAAATGAAACTTCAAGCCTTTCAATGTTTGTTTATTGCTGTTACTGATAGAGGCTGGAAAGAATACTAAAGTACAACATTCCTAGCTATTTGTTTAATTTAAAGATGTGGAAATATATCTAAAAAAAGAATTCTCTTTCATGTGCACTTTAGGTAGATTATATCTTTGGTAAAGAAGAAAGCTTTTCTTCAAGCAGTCTTGCATTATGTACAACACTGACTTCTCTGTCACCCTGTTTGAGAGAGCCATCGCAACATATAAGTTTTGCTTCTGAACCTCCTAAAATTTTCTTCACACTTATCAAAAAAAAAAAAAAAAAAAAGCAAGCAAACAAAAAAAATCACCAGGAGCTGAAATTGTTAAACAATGCAAAAGATTTTAATATTAATAACCTCATATGTAAATGCAGACTAGTGTACAAAAGCCCTTTAAGAAGGTGAGTGTTAAGACTTGTTATCAACTCTATTTAGCCCTGAAGGACAGATGATTCTCCATAGAATATACTGACCCCTTCAAGGCTCCAAAAGCCCATTCAGTGGTCTCACACACTTCTGTTTGGAAGTTCCTTCCCACCAATACAGCATAGGAACTGGCGGAAAAAGCAAGGCATCTTTGTCTAAGGCTTCAATGCACTTAGGCTTACCACAATTATTTTCCTATTTAGTTTGTTCAGTTGTTGGATAGCTCAGAAGGTAAAGCCAAGGATTAAAAAACAAGAAAGAAAATAAGAGGTGGTCTGAGATAGGCTGAGCTGTAGTCTAAACAAGGAGAGAGTGACTGTGCATTATCTTCATTTGAATGGAGATTCCTATGATAATGCTTTTGGCTCTTAACTGCAAAAAGAGACTTTACCAATAGCCACCCATTGTCCTGCTTTTGTCAAGACTGAAATAAGAGAAGACAGGCTTTTCAGGTCCAGTCTGTGAGGATGGCAGGGTGGAATGCAGTTGGATTCCAGCGGAGTGTTTGATGTCTTCATTTTTGAGGCCTCTTCTGAAAAAGAGCTGGCAGGAAAGTGTGGCCTTACACAGAAAAAGGGCAAGTCCTGGAGCAAGTCGCTTCCCTAGTAATGAGTAGACTTCCAATTCTATTATAATAGTGTGCTTTCATTGCCACAGTGGAGCTAATAGAGTTGTGGTGACTTCACACCTGCTGCAGCCTGGAGAAAAAAAACAACAAACAAAAAGTCACCATGACATCTCCCAGAAGGCTACTGCTGTCTATGGGCAGGACTACAAGTGACATATTTCTTTAGGACTGCAGTGAAATGGCTAGAACACCGTAGTATAACCTTCAACTTCTTGAATATGCCTCTGAAAAATAAGAAAAAGGCGAAGAATTATATATGCAATCAAATATTGCTATTAGTTTTCCTGATTATCTGTGGAAGCATTAGTACTCCATCTGAGAAATTTGAGTATTAAATTCAAGACCATGTATGCTTATTCAATTCCATACCTGTCTTTATTAACATTAGAAAAGAACTGTTACAGACTTACAGTTCACTATATTCATTTTCAAATAACAATTTGTTTTTGAAAATGTCAAGAACAGTGGAAATGTTTCCAATGGCATAGGATTGCATTATTGATTTTCTCCAGATTCCACTGGCAAACATGAGCTTGGTTTTCTTAACCAGCAAGATGCCGTCTTTTTTGACAGATGCAGTATGTAGTTATGTCACAGCATTATGATAAACCTTATAGGGAAGACTCAGCAGGGTCAGAGAGTTTCTGCATTCCTGGCACAGTTTCCATGAAAGGAATGTTTACATGGCCTGCAGCACAAAGTTTAAATGTGTGCAGCAGTTTTGCTGCTAACTCCCTGAACTTGCTTGCTGAGTCGCCTGTGACCAGCAAAATTCTACTTCACTTGTTACAGTGTTAGTGATAATGTTTTCCTGTCTTGTCAGCTGTTTTGGACATCTGCTGTGCTCTATAAAATAACAGCACAGGGGTGGCTGGGGGGTTTTGTTTGGTCTGTTTGAGGGCTGAGGAACATAAATATTAGCCTGTCGTTTTGTTTGTATTGATTGAGGGTAGATGACGGAAGGAAATCTTGGATATCAAGCCAATGAAAATGAGTAAGATTCTTGCTTGACAAGTGCTGTGTTTGCCTTTGTAGCTCCTTTTCAAATCTGTAACATATATGTACACAAAGTACAGGGTACATATGACCTAATGTTTTGTTAACCTGTGATTTTACAGGGCTGATTCAGAACTCATTTTAGTCATACAGGTTTTTCATAATCACAGTTAATATCCTTTGTCTTAGATAGGATTGTTTTATGTATCAGGAGCCTCCTATACACTGAAGAAATTGTACTGGCTAAAATGCCTTGACTACTTACAGAGCACTTTACGTTATTTTTAACAAGTCTTAATTAAATCAAGAAGACAGAGTATATGGGATGCTAACCAGTGGCTGGTTGAAATTTATACACAGAATGTAGGCAAGACTTAATCATGTTTGCTGCTCATGATACGAAACCTCAGTTGTTTTTCCTTCAGCTGTTCTGAGAATACTCTATCATAGTTTATATCTATAGCCTTTAAAACAGTTTTCCAGGGAATACTATTTTTCCTAGTCTCAAAATGGCAAAACTGAGGCACAGAGAAAAGCAATTGTTTCTCAAGTCTGAATGGTAGACCTAAGAGAGCAATTCAAAAGTAAGTCTGAAGTGTTAACCACAGTAGGATCAAATTCGTATTCACTGACTACTTTAAAACCGGTTAAAGCATTAGAAGCCACATCAACACAAAGATGAGTGTGGGCATCGGAACTGCGAATATATCATGGCTGTAAGGTCACGATTACTGCTGTGGTTAAAGAGTGATGCTTGTGCTACCCTGTTTAATGCTACGTTGATTATGCTTACAACATATTACCATTGCTTTTATGACTGATACTCAAATTACTAGGCTCAGAAGAATGCTGCTTCCTTAGGAGCCCTAATTAGATTGCAAGCTTTGAAGGACTTTCTGAACAAAACTGAAAACTCCAGGAAACTGTTCATCACAGCCCTAATTTTGTGTCATTGTTCAAAACTTTCAAAAGTTTTTTAAAATAAAGAGTGATTAAGATTGCAAATAACAGAGCATACACGAAGATTAAAACATTACGACTTTGATTTTTCAGAATTTTCCCAATTGAAGCATTTGACCTTGCTAGAGGCATTTTTCTTTTATTTTTTTTACTTGTTTGCCTGCAGTTGAATTTAGGCATTTTTCATGCATTTAGAAAGACTGATATTATTAGGGTTGTATTCATAGTGTGAAGTCTAGTGCCTTGTGTATGCCTATTAAAGAAGGATTACTTTTAAAAACATGATATCTGTTACTTCTTTAAAAATATTTAGTTTTGAATATGAAATAAATTCTTGCTATGTCTTTTTCCTTTCATCCTGAGTTCAGCAGTAGCAGACATTTTCTCTCCTTCTTAGTAGTTGGTGCAGCATTGTGGTTTTGACTTTCAGCCTGCGAACAGCACTGATAACACCCATGTTTTTAGTTACTGCTCAAATGTTTAGTCTGACCAAGGACTTTCTGAGTCTCATGCTCTTCCAGGGAGGAAGGGAGGCCAGGAGGAAGAAGAGACAGCACACCTGACACAAACTAACCAAAGAGGTATTCCATACCACAACATGTCATGCCCAGGATGTAAAAACTGGGCAGGGACCCAGAAGAGAGGAATCACTGTGGGATCAGGCTTGGTTATCAGTCAGCAGGTGGTGAGCAGTTGTATTCTCTTCCCTTGTTGTTTTCCTTCTCATTAGAGTGACTGAGTAAACTGCGTGAATTACGGCTGGGCTTAATCCACGACACCTTTGCATGAGTAATTGTGTCAAATAAGAGAGGCTAGGTGGGGTTTATTTCCCCTTTTTGCATTGGCTGAATTTGAAATGTCTTCAGTAGTTGCAGAGAAGCTACAACTCAGCTATACAAACACACTATATTGATCCTTCTCTCCAAACATAAAATTGACTAGGACTGTCTCTTCAATTATTGGGAACTTTCTTTATATGCATGTTATTATTTCATCACAGAATTAAGGTCTTCAGCAACTTAAAATATATTAAAAAAATGCATTATGACTTACCTTTTCAAACATGCTGCATTAAGTCATTCAGATCTGAAGTCAAGAAATTAAATATTTGTCAATCTGAATGCAAATTCTGAATGAATGTTGTCCTGGGTTCAGCAGTAGCAGTCATTTTTCTCCTTCCCAGTAGCTGGTGCAGTGCTGTGTTTTTGACTTTTGGCCTGGAACAGTGCTGATAACACCGATGTTTTTAGCTGCTGCTTGGTAATGTTTACTCTGACCAAGGACTTTCTGAGTCTCATACTCTGCCAGGGAGGAGGGGAAGCCAGGAGGAAGCAGCAACAGGACACCTGACCCAAACTGACCCAAGAGGTATTCCATACCACAGCTCATTATGGCCAGTACATAAACTGGGGACAGTCACCCAGAAGGGCTAGATCACGGTTCAATCAAGCTGTGTATTTGTCGTGGTTTAAGCCATGAATCAGCCACGCAGTTTGTTCACTCACTTCCCCCTTTTTCTTCCCTCTGCTCATGGAGGGATGGGAAGGAGAATCGA
>JANRGW010031130.1:0-15998 GCA_024733675.1 Psilopsiagon aymara
AAAGTTGGGGCTGTTCAGCCTGGAGAAGAGAAGGCTGCGTGGAGACCTCATAGCAGCCTTCCAGGATCTGAAGGGGGGTATAGGGATGCTGGGGAAGGGCTCTTCATTAGGGACTGTAGTGACAGGACAAGGGGTAATGGGTTCAAACTTAAGCAGGGGACGTTTAGACTGGATATGAGGAAGAAATTCCTTAATGTAAGGGTTGTGAGGCACTGGAATGGGCTGCCCAGGAAGTTGTGAATGCTCCATTGCTGGCGGTGTTCAAGGCCAGGCTGGACAGAGCCCTGGGTGACATGGTTTAGCGTGAGGTGTCCCTGCCCATGGCAGGGGTGTTGGAACCAGATGATCTTAAGGTCCTTTCCAACCCTAACTATTCTATGATTCTATGATCTTCTCCCTCCTCCAAGAAAGGCTGTAGGACACTCAGGGACATTGTTGCCTTGGTGCTGCATTCTGCAGACCAAATCTGTTCCACAGTTTGCTGCAGCACCTGTCAGTAGCATTAAAAAAAAAAAAACAAACCAAAAACAAAGTGCATCTCAAAAAATTTAGCTATTAGTTTTTGAAAAATCATGTGAAAAATGCCTGAATCTGTAAGGGCTTTTCATCTTCTTATGCAGAGAAACTACTGACCAAATAAGTCAGACAGTAACAAAGTTAATCAGAATTCCTGCACAGAATTCACAGAATATGTAATCGATCCATTTTTTCAGCTGTATCTTTCAGTAAAGAGAGAAACATGCCCTGATACACAGACATGTTACAGATGAGGAAAACAGTCTGCAGATATTTAATGTAGATTTATGAAAAAAATAATCTTTTTTTAAATACAGAATACTACTGAATTGTAAATTTGAATCAAAAAATATAGTTTCGCTCATCACTGCATCTCATTCTTTACTGATTCAAAGGAAGAGAAAAAACACCAGAGAAAGGTGTTGAAACAGAAAAGCTTTACAGAAACTCCTTATGAGTGCATGGCATGAGGAACATATGCCATACTCCTGCAAGACTGAACCAAATCATGCCAGAGAGTAACAAGACCAATTCTGGTGGTACTAATCGTGAGGAAAGGAAATAGATTCATGTATCTCTGTTTTCTTTTTGCTTTCACTGAACAGAAGGGAAAGCCTGAAAGCCAAGAGCACAAAAAGTCGAAGATGTTTCCTTGTTTTTGTGAACCTGGGACCAATGGGAAAAAGGGAAAAGGAGAAATATTCTCCAAAGTACTGACTGCTCCCTGATAGTCACCTGCAGTTTCCCTTCATCCTCAATAAAGGCGCATAAGACTTACTGTGGTAGTAGTAAACTCAAACACAGGGAGCCCTTGGATAAAAAGACCATTAATTTGAAGAGCCTTAGTACAAGTTAACTGGAAACCCAGCACACAACAGGCATACTGTTTAGCTCTTTGAGATAAATTTTTCATATTCTGATAAAACTTTTAGTAATCTAAGCAAACCTAGCAGAGTAAAGATGAATTTTATTTCTCCTACTGTTACTAAACAGAAACATATAAAACATAATGTCACTGAAGTGGCCAAGTCCAAACTCCTGCAGTTCACAGTAATCCATAACAAATCCATTTGCATGCATGTTAATTCTTTCTACCACAGTATAAATGTCTGAAGGTCTATAAAAGCATATTAAAAGGCAACCTCAAATCCATCCACAAGAAGTTAACCTTCTGAAACAGCTATAGATCTACTTTGAAAATGTACAGATTACTTTGAAAACAGCATTTTTTGAGCTATCACTTGAAATGCATAGAATCATAGGATCATAAAACAGGGTTGGAAAGGACCGTAGATCATCAAGTTCCAACCCTCTGCCATAGGCAGAGATACCTCACACTAAACCACACCAACCAAGACTCTGTCCAACTCAACCTTGAACACCACCAGGGTTGGAGCATTCACAACTTCCCTGGGCAACCTATTCCAGTGCCTCACCACCCTTACAGTAAAGAGTTTCTTCCTCATATCCAATCTGAACTTCCCCTGTTTAAGTTTGAACCCGTTACTCCTTGCCCTCTCATTACAGTCCCTAATGAAGAGTCCATCCCCAGCATCCCTATAGCAACCTTTCAGATACTAGAAGGCTGCTATGAGGTCTTGTCATGGTTAGTGTTATACCTTACTTACTAAACTGTTCTTATCTCAACCTGTTTGAGTTTCATTCTTTCAATTCTCCTTCCCATCCTTCTGGGAGCGGGGGAAAGAAAGAGGGGGGAATGAGTGAGCAAACTGCGTGGCTGAGAGCCTTAAACCATGACAGGTCTCCATGCAGCCTTGCCTTCTCCAGGCTGAACAGCCCCATCTTTCTCAGCCTGTCTTCACATGCGAGGTGCTCCAGTCCCATGATCACCCTCATGGCCCTCCTCTGGACTTGTTCCAACAGTTCCATGTCCTTTTACATTGAGGACACCAGAACTGTACACAATACTCCAAGTGAGGTCTCACAATAGCAGAGCGGCAGGATCATGTCCTTCGACCTGCTGGTCACATTCATTTTGGTGCAGCCCAGGATACGGTTGGCTACCTGTGCTGAGAGCACACACTGGAGACAGCTCATGTCAAATTTCTCATCGACCAATCCCCCCAAAATTCTTCTCCACAGGGCTGCTCTGAATCTCTTCTCTGCCCAACCTGTAGCTGTGCCTGGGATTGCTCTGACCCAGGTGTAGGACCTTTCACTTAGCTTGGTTAAACTTCATCAGGTTGGCATCAGCCCACCTCACAAGCATGTCAAGGTGCCTCTGGATAGCATTCCTTCCCTCCAGTGTATCAACCAAGCAACGAAGCTTGGTGTTATAAACAAACTTGCGGAGGGTACACTCAATCCCACTGTCCATGTCACTGACAAAGATGTTAAACAAGGCTGGTCCCAACACAGCTCCCTGAGGGGCACCACTCATTACTGGCCTCCAGCTGGACATTGAGCCATTGACCACAACACTTTGCATGAGGCCATCCAGCCAGCTCTTTATCCATCAAGTGGTCCACCTATCAGATTGATGCCATCAACTGCTCTACCCCTGTCCATGTTCCTAATTTCTTTTGTTTTAGGAGGGTAAAACTCATGGCAGAAAAAGACATATACCACTTTGGGCAACCTCTGTGGCATAGCTGATGGAAGTATTCAGCACATGGTGATATCTCAAGTTCCAGAGTACGGAAATACTGCCAAATACTCACTTCACGAAGGCAATCACAACCAGTGTTTACAGATACACAACATGGCTTTGATATCTTCTTTCTGAAAGTCCCCATAGCTCTGTGTGTTTGGCTACCAGAGGACAATCCCACACATACATGCACAAGAAACAAGCATGGAAAGTGGCATGGGAATACTTTCAAGGACCTAAGTAAACACTCCAGAGCAAAAATTGGCATAAAATACAGGTTTGATCAAAAATACTATCAAAACCCCCTCTTTATCTTCACTAATACACCACGTCTCTCTGGTTTCTAGACTGGGTTCTTAAACTGCATGCTGCTAAGAAGAACTTTTATAATATTTTTTTTTTCTTTGTGTGAACATGACCTAACTGGCTACAAGAAACTGCAAATAGAACTACGCTGAAGTTCAGCCAAAGCAGCACTCATAGCTTTGCAAAGAGACTCTGGCAGCATCTTTGGAATTTCTTCAGTGCTATCTACAGTACAGTAAATCTAGAAGTATTTATGAAGCGTTTACTTTGGGTCAGTGCAGCTCATAGTTTGTATTCTAATCCTTGCTAAATATTACAGCAGTACAGGACATCTTGTGAAAAATGTGTTGGTCTTCTTGTTCTTAGAGGATAAAATTACATTTTTCATGTATAAATGTAATACTCTCTAGTGATATGGTTTAGTGGTGGTCTTGGCAGTCCTGGGATAATGGCTGGACTTGATGATTTAAAGGTGTTTTCCAACCTAGCCGATTCCACAATTCTATGATGCAGACAAACATGATACGGATTTTCAGGAAAACATTAATAAAATGGAATTATTGGCCTTTTGAAGTACTTTAATACGTAACAACTTTGAAGAAAAAGATCACAAAGTCTGAAATTTATTAATTTACATAGGCTTTATGCTTCTATTTGCAATCTACTTTAAAAGAAAGCAAAAAGCAGCCTAGTTTTTCAAGCACAGTGTTCCTAAATACATATTTGAAAATTACTTTGCAAATAATATATGAAAAAATATGTAATTCTATCAAATACTCTTGTTTTGACTCACAATAAAGATAATAATCTCTCTAAAAGCATTTGTAGAGAAGTTTCTGCTGAGAGCTTACCTAGTTATACCTTATTGTTAATTCAAAACAGCCTGTATTTGATAATCACTTTTTGAATAGCAGTCCCTTTTCAGTGGGTTGTTTAGGAATGAGTAGTGAATATTCATACACAGGAGCACAGTAAGCCTTACCCTGAGCCTCTGAACTTGACAGCCTTGTTTCTCCGTCATTTTCAGAAAGTGACTGAAGTTTGACTCATCAAGCAGGAGATACACTGCAATCCCTCTAGCAGACGCCTCCACAATTTCTCTAAAAATATCCACATCTGTAAACATATCCATAACAATGGCAATGACCTGAACAAAACAGAAATGTCAGAAATTATTATATTGTGCAAACATGTATATAAAACTCTTCAGTGAAGCTTGCACTGGGCAGCTAACAGTAATATTTTTTATGTATCCAGAAAGTTCTAATATTTTCCATGTGGTATCCATGTGGAAGGCTTTTCTAGACCACTGGATATTATTTTTGAGAAGTCAGATGATTTCATGCATGCCACTTGTAGCATGTACAAAAGCTTGGTAAAAAGTTACATTATGTGTATGTATAGCAATTGCTTATATGAAGAAAACAAAAGCCAGTGGAAGAGAAAGGGGAAACAGCAATGTAAACACATAGTTAAAAATAAACCATCAAAATAAAACTGCAGTGTGCGATGTGAAAATGTTTTCAGATAACGTTTTTGTTCAAGGAGCTTTTTCATCTTTCATCATCCTCTCTAAAGCTAATGGCTCAAAGGCCTGAAGGAGTCAATAAGCAGACACTGAAGAGCTGGAGGAGTTGATGACATCAGACCCCATACTCATTCAGCAGTCTTAAAAAAATTTCAGGGATGAAATTTTCTCAGTTAGTGAGAGCTTGAAGAAGATTAGAGTGCTGAACACCAGCTACTGATATCACTAAACCTATGGAAGGTAATTATTTTTGATTGGCAAAAACAATGTCTTGCTAATGGCATCTTGTAAATGATATACTGTTGATGTTTTGGGGAAGCGGTTTAGGAAGAACTAGTTTGAAGCATTAGAGGAGGTAACAGAAGGAGAAGACGCATCTGTGTAACTTAAAAATAATCTTATTCACTACAGTGTTCATGGAAAGTTCCAATAGATGTTTCAGTTGCAAATTCAAGTCAGAGGACCATAGAATAGTTAGGATTGGAAAGCACTTAAGATCATCTAGTTCCAACCCCCCTGTCATGGGCAAGGACACCACACATCAAAACATGTCACCAAAGACTCCGTCCAACCTGGCCTTGAACTCTGCCAGGGATGGAGCATTTACAACACCCCTGGGCAGCTCATTCCAGTGCCTCACCACCTTCACAGTAAAGAACTTCTTCCTTATATCTAACCTGAATTTCCCCTGTTTAAGTTTAAACCCATTCCCCCTTGTCCTGTCACTACAGTCCCTAATGAAGAGTCCTTCTCCAGCATCCTTCTAGGCCCCCACCAGATACTGGAAGGCTGCTATGAGGTCTCCACTCATCTCCAGGCTGAACAGCCCAAATAAAGTCTTTCACAGATATCAGAGCACGCTTGAAAGTGAGCTTTACCATTGTCACCATTCTTTAAACTATCTGTACCTCAACTACAATGGAGAAATTGTTAAAGTTACAGTCATTCACCTTATTTCAAAATTGAAACTTTACCTCACTCACAAAATTTGTTAAATGCTATTGCATGCATCTGGGTAAAAGCTATGTCTCCTGTCAGCTGTTGGAACAATTTAGTTGTTTTTGAATCCTACCTGCTTAGAACTAAAAAAATCCCTCACCTATGCCGAGCATGTATTTAAAACACTAGAAACATTAATGGAAACTGACATACAAGAAATAAAAGTAAAATAACAATGTCATTAGGAAAGGTAAAAAGACAGCTCCTGAAGTAGCAGAAATGAAAGGATTAGGCCATATTGTAACATCTCTCCTAGCAATAAAGAGGCTCTTTACAAATTCACAAGTCAGAGAATAACAGAATAGCATGAAATAATTGAATCCTTTCAAAAATATGAGGCAATACGTTCATGCAGCACATCATTGATCTTACTGACTTTTTGAAAATAAACCTAAATGTGACTTTTAACAATACAAATTATATTTGTTTATCTAAACTGGAAAGGAAAGACTGAAACCCTGTCATGGTTTAAGCCAAGCCGGTAATGCAGAATCACGCAGCTCACTCCTCCCTCCTTTATCCTACCCCCACTCCTAGAGGGATAAGGAGGAGAATGAAAGAATGTAACTTCCACAAGTTGAGATAAGAACAGTCCAGTAACAAAGGTATAACACCAACCACTACTGCTACCACCAATAATAATAGTGATAAGGAAAATAAGAAGGGAAGAGAATACAACTGCTCAACACCTGCCAAACCAGCCTGACCCTGAGCAGTGATCTAGCCCTTACAGGTAACTGCCCCCAGTTTATATACTGGTCATGACATGCTGCGGTATGGAATACCTCTTTGGTCAGTTTGGGTCAGGTGTCCTGTCTCTGCTTCATCCCGGCTTCCCCTCCTCCCTGGCAGAGCATGAACATTACTTAGCAACAACTGAAAGCACTGGTGTTATCAGTCTTGTTCCCAGGCTGAAAGTCAAAAACACAGCACTGCACCAGCTACTAAGGAGGAGAAAAAGGACTGCTACTGCTGAACCCAGGACAAACCCACAAAAGTTTTATCTTGACTCTAAGGACACCATCACTTTCAGACTGCGTCTTCTGCTTGGTGTTATATCTGAAACGCACTACACTAACTGAACATGGCAACCCTATTTATTCACCTGTCTTGTCTCACTTTTGTCTTAGCAGAAATCTGCCAAGACATATCAAGTCTTTTAGGTAAAAAGACCAAAGAAGCAAGTTTGTTCTCAAATACTTCTGTTTCATCACCAGTGTCCCACTCCCTCTGAACTCCCTAATTTCTTTTTAACCTTTCCTTTATTTCATATCTCTTAGAAATAGGTGCTTGTTACATTCAAGGGTCTATTTAAATGCAAGAGAGAAATCTTGAACAGATTCATTAGCACATGCTGGCATGAATACATAAATATTCAGAATCAACAGTACAGCCTTCAAAAATCATTTTAACGTTTTCCTAGGGCAGATATCTAAAATGCTATCTTGTTTGCAGCATCTGTGGTTAAAAAGACTAGAATACAGGAAATACAAAGAAAAATAAAAAACCAACAATTAGTGATAAAACCTAAAAAGCAACTAGAGTGGCCATTTCTATCTTTATGAAGAGGGAAGGAGAGACATAAATCCGTAAGAAAGCTGGCCAGTAAATTGGTGGCATAAGAAGTAGGCATGAGCGCTACTATGTAGATACCTTGTAACTTGTGAACAAACAGGAAGACTCTTTTCATCTATCACTAGTAGAATTCTTCTTAAATCATTTATCTCATTAATTTTGGAGTTAATTCTGCAAAGCATTCAAGTAGTCTTGCAAGAAATAGTAGGTTTCAGTTCCAGAGTTGGAACAGGGATTAGGTTTTGAAACCTAAGGCTTCCACTAGCTGAAAAATCTTCACCAGATTTAAGAACATGTATGCAAAGGCACAGTTGTATCTGACAACCAATTGGAGATCCGTTTTTTCATTCCCTGGAAATCAAAGATAACTCTTGTTGTATTTCCTCATTAGCTTGCCCATTCACTGTTAGCAACACTCTATCAATCTAGTCAACACAAATGTAATTAGACTGAATTGCTGGAGGAAGAAGATTGCCAAATTTGAACCATTCATATGGTATACATGCATTAGTAAAAAGTCATTTACAGTGATAAGATCGCTTGTGTGTACTAATTTCTACAAATTAGAGTAGTTGTTTGGTCACATACTATAGATTTTGATGCAGAGAGTGGATTCCATTAATGTCACAGAATATTCTGGCCTTTAACTGTACTAAACTTCCTTCAATATTTTTTTCTTTTTTCTTGGGGGGGGGGGGGGGGGCGGTTGAAAGAAGTGTGGTTGTGCAGAAAGGGTACATTTTCCCATGCATTCACCTACTTTGTAGAAGGGAGTATTAAGCTTGGGGAAGGAAAAAGACAACATGGCATTCAGGGTCCCAAGTTTTGATTACTTAAGGAAACCAAGACTAGGAAGTTACCTCAAAAGAAGTATTCAATAGCGTGTATCTACCTTTACTTAAAGCTGTAGCAACAGCTGCAGGATTAGTCACTTGCTGCATCACTTTGGAGGAAAAGATTTCACTAGTATGTTTTTACATTTGTTTTTGCAATTGCAGACCTGATTTCTAGCCTGATACTTATAAGAAGCCACATAACAGTGAAATCTAGGAGGAAAAAAAATTGAGAGAATTCAAATTGAAAAAAAATAGAACAGAAAAATGGCCATTCCACAAATTCTTTTTCTTATGGCCATAACAATACTATGCCGTGTCAAGACTATCTCCCAAGGCAAAACGCTCCAGTGTCATACAGTAGGCTTCCTTATAAACTGCCATTCCCTTTCCAAAGCATATTAGTTTTTCAAAATGCAGAGGTCTTTTCAAAAGCAAGCACTAATGCTTTTACAGGGAATACAAAGCCCATACAAATATGCAGGGGGCACCAGACAGGTTTACCAGTTTTCTGCTGAAAGCAACCAGGACTCTGGAGGAGCTTTCCAAACCCTGAGAAACTGATTACTACCCTGATCAAAATGACCCTCAGTTGGGAATAATTAAGCATTTTACACTTTCAGGGAGGTGAAAATAGTTCATGGAGCAGATACTTGCTGTGCATAATATCACATAACACTGATAATTATGCACAGCAAGAGTTAACTACCACCACCCAATTTGGTATTAGATAGAATAGCAGATTTCAGTGATCAACTAAAAGCAAAGACAGCACAGAATTTCCTTTTCTTTTTTTTATTTTGTTTGGTATATAATAGTCTTCTTTCCCCAAAACTAAATTTAAACAACCTTAGATTGTCACTAATAATCTTTTCAATTTATCTACCAATTCTTTTTTTGAAGCAACGAATGCTTTTTAAAGTTCAAGTTTGGTTTCAATGGCAGCCTTACAGAAGAAAAGAATCTGCTGAAGTCAATAAGCACAAAATTACTCCTAATAAAGCTGTCAGACTTATCAGTTTACATGAAGGTACCATTAGAGCCATATTCTATTATTCTTACTACTATCTTGATGCCAAGACTACAGTTTGCAATAGAAAAGAAAAGCTTCACACATTACTTTAACATTTTAAGTACAGGTAGAAATGTATAATTGCGTTGAATAGCACTATTTTTATGCAAATATTTTAAAACACTTATTTTTTCCAGTAAACGGAGTTAGTAATTTGCACAGTATTAATTGACATAACATTTTTAAAATCTCTAAACTATCAGATCATTATAATTTTTAGTTCTTTTCATTCTTTATAAGTTTTTAATAATCTCTAAATTCAGGATATGACTCACTCCTACCTAAAATACTAGTGACAAGATTCACAAAAGAGAGACACACATATCTTGAAAGTCAAAATAAACAGCTATAGCTGAGATACCCTGCAAAAATGTGCAGATTCTTCCAAACCAGGAGCTTAAGCACATGGAAACATGACACCAGACTGGATACTATGAGGCTGTAAATGGAGGCTGATGCTCAGTTCTGCTCATCTATCATATCACAGGGCCAGTCATTGCTCACTAGTTTGGGCCCATTCACAGGCATTACATGTGTTTAAATGTTTCCTTACCTTTAGAAATTAACTCTATTCAAAGACTTATATAGAATCCCAACTGTACAAATGCATCTATCACTAAACATCTCCTGAGCATATCCAGGGGAGTGTGATCAAGAATTTCAAAGCTGGAGCACTTGCCCTGTGAAGAGTATGTGAAGGAGCTGAGTTTGTTCAGTCCAGAGCAAAGATAGGTTCAGGGAATCTTACAGCAGTCCCCAGTGCTTTACAGGGAAGGTCTTGAGGAAATGAAGCCACATTCCTCCTAGTGCTGTCAGGACAAGAGACAATGGTCAGTCTGAAACAACAGCAGTTCTGACTGGATATACAGAAAAAACCCTTATTCCTTCAAGAACACCCCAGCAGTAGAGCAGGTTGTCCAGTCTCTATCCTTGGAGGTTTTCAAAACCCAACTGGATAAAATCCTGAGCAACCCAGTCAGATACAATCAGTCACCCTGCTTTCAGTAGGAGGTTGGACTGGTGACCTCCTGAAATCGCTTCCAACTGACCAAGTCTGCAATTCAGTGATTCAGAGATCTTCACCTCCATCATTGTCAAAATGCAAGTGAATTTCGACATGACTAGGAGTAATTATAAATTTTGCTGTGGGACTTAAAACAAAAAAAGACTATAAATAAAAAATACTAAGAAGGGAAGTTTTTCTGCTTTACTTCTTCCATTTTGGGAAAGAATTTTGGTAAGAAAAATCAGTAGATTGTAACCATCATAGCTCAGTCTTAGAACATCAACTCTTTCAGTGGGTGTGTTCTGAAATTAAAGCATAGAGGTAATGAAAGTCCGTTATTGCTAGTGCTCTGTAAATCTATCTTGTGAACTACTGACAGTTTCATTAACCCCAGTATTTTCACTTCTTTCACAGCACTAATTACAATTCTTCAAGGTATATCTTGCAGAATGTGTCATTTAACACCTCCTGTGTTATAAACAGTAAAAAAGAGGTATTCTCTAATGTAGCTGCTTTCCTAGGTCAGGTTTTAATAAAAAGACACCTACCATTATACCAATAACCTAGTAGGAAATAATGCTAAAGACCTGTCCTACACTGCAAGAGTACTGATTTCTTGTAACCTATGTGAGGCTTACAGTGGGCATGCAAATATCCATATCCCTGTGCAGTGCTTTGGAACACCACTACCCTCTCTCACCTCAAAATCGAAGCAGCACATTTCAGATAGAAATGTTAGCTCTATTTTCGATGACCTTTTCTCTGGCACTCAAGTCAAATTCCTTCTCACGCATCTCTATTTTGCAGAGAATATCCTTATGGCACAGGTTTGGTGTTATCTGAATCTGGCCTTTCTCAGTGAGCAGGCATATCATGACACTTGCAGCAGTGACGAAAGAAGCTATGGTAATGCATACCTTGCTGTTAGCAACAGGACACAGGCAGAAATTTGACTGGGTGGGTTTAAGGCACCATAAAAGAAAGACAAATTTTGTGACCAATACAGAGAGCTTTCCTGCTAGTAAGCTACATAATACATCCCACAAATTATTATGGGTTTTTTTAATTATGTTATGCTCCTGTTTACAATTGAGGGTCTAGATTCAGTTTATGCTTGCTGCAATTCCCATTAGCAGAATCCTAATAAATCATCTGATATCCTTACTGTTGCTAACACGAGAGTGCTTCTAAGATGACTGTACATTAATTTCATATTACTTTTCAAAATTGAACACAGCCCTGAAATGCTTTGCATAACACATCCTTCCACTGCAAAACATACTTTGAAACTGTTGTGATTTGCACCTGAATACCTCGGTCACCTTTGAACTGTCTGTTATTGCTGAGGTCGCTCATAGAAAATGTTGCAGATCAGAAGTCTTGAAAAAAAAGACCAAAGATCAGTATAATGGCGGGAGGCCTCATATGAAAATCGAGCCTAGATACAACAATAAAATTAGTAATAAAACATCTGAGTGTGACCCATTCTCCTATAATTTCTGTGGCAATGTAATGGAACAAATTCTGAGATAATTTATACCTATGCAACTGCCATGAAGTTAATGTCACTGCCTGCAGTATATTATCACCAAAATTTGCTCTCTGAGATCATATATAATATATTTGACCAGCTTCTGCATACAGAGAACAACAGACCATAACTATACAGTGTACTTTGAAACACTGTCCCATTATAGCACTCTTTAAAAGCAATCTAATTAACTAAAAGGTGAAGTCTGGTATTTAACTATAACAGGCAGCCATAGTACCTCAGAACCACTAAGGCAGGGTTAGGGCAATCCTAAGGTTTTCAGGTAAACTAAAATCCTAGAAATCTCCTGCAATACAATATGGAAAAAAACAGAGCAAACTACTCAGAAAATAATGAACGGAGGCAACCACATAAAGCACTATATAAATAGTTTAACTATCTAGCCCACATGGCAAAGCCTTATATGTCAAAACCATGTAAGAAAGATGTGTGGTAGGAGTTATTAGTAATAAGGAAAAACATTCTGATTCTAGCAGCAAAGAATGATGCACCAGTAAAACCAGAAGCTCTTAAGAAGGACGTGATTTATCTTTGAAATATACCGGGAAGATCAATTTTTTACAATGTACCATTTTCTAACAACTACCTGTTAGATATATTACCTGCTGTTAGATATGTTACCTGAGGATTTTGCCTTTTGCTCAATTTGGCAGCTTTAGTGCAGCTTACCATGTCTCTGAAAACACAGATTAGAATATCACGACTACCTCTTCTACAAATGAAACTAAAACCAACACAAAATTTAAGTTCTCTGAAGTGCAGATAAGATAAAAATGATGTGGTCCTGCTGAAGTGAGTCCAGAGGAGGGCCACAAAAATGCTCAGAGGGCTGGAGCACCTCTGCTACGAAGACATGTTGAGAGAGTTGGGCTTGTTCTGCTTGATGAAGAGAAGGTTCAGGGGAGACTAGCCTTCCAGTGCCTAAAGGGCGCCTACAAGAATGCTGGAGAGGGACATTTTATGAGGGCATCTATGGTCAGGACAATTGAGAATGGCTTTAAGATGAAAGAGGTTAGATTTAGATGAGATACTAGGAAGAAATTCTTCACTATGAGGGTGGTGAGATGTTGGAAAAGTTGTGGATGCCTCATCCCTGGAAGTGTTCAAGGCCAGGCTGGATGGGATTTTGAGCAACCTGGTCTACTGGAAGGTGTCTCTTCCTATGGCAGAGGGATTAGAACTAAATGATCTTTAAAGTACCTTTCAATCCAAACCATACTATGATTCTGTGATTCTGTGATGAGCTTTCAGAAAGCTACTGCACGCTGAGCTATCAAGTCACACATGTACCATCTTAAAATGACACCTTCTGTATTACATCTTCAAATTCACACAACTAAGAAATTTTCAGGTGAGCATTTTGCAAAACATATGGGAGTAATCTACATTAACTCTATAATTGTGATCTGTATCTATGGATTATGTAGTCATTATTCTGGCTGAAGGATTAGTAAGAACTCATCTTGAACTGACTGAATTGCAGGAGACACCATCTCTGTGGCTGGTAGCAGAAGCAACAATTCCTCTGAAGCTTTACTTTTGCACATGCAGAATCAAATTTCAGCATGTCATGAGATGAGAGGAGGGAAAGGGATATTCTGGGGACTCTTTGTGGGGACTTTTCAAGAAGTATTTATAAACCTAAGCCTTGGAAGAAAGGATCTGCAAAGAGACAGTTGCTGCCCAGCGAATGGCATACACGAACAAAAAAGTTTTACCTAAATCTGCAAAGAACTGTCATGCAGGGTTAAAGCAACCAACAATTTTAATGTTCAACACTTCTCTTTCTGCTTGCAATGCTCCCATCAATGACTACACCAGGTTTCGTTTTTAACAAGAAAGCTGTGTTCTGTCACTATGAACAGAAGCGAGCATAAAATCCTTGGAATGACTGAGGGAACATGCTTGGGAGCTTACTCTGCCCTTTCATCTCTTGCCACTGATGCCATTGCTCTATTCTCAGTGCCATGTGGACTGCAGCTGGTTGGGTAGCAGGATTTTAATATTTGTATTTAGCTCTTCAGAATGTTCTTACACAGTTGTTACTTTGGAAAGTTGCCAAGCTTTTCCTGAGAAAAGCAAACAAAAGAAATGCCAGGATTTCTGACAGCCTACAAATCAGCTATACCATAATGGAAATTCATGGCAAAAATAAAGGTACTTCTGTAGCCTCTGGCTTTCTGTAAGATGAATTTCAAAGACTTGCTGCTTCAGAAATGAATTTTATTTAAGTGTATTAACAGCTTTAATATGTGGATTCTCACTGGATCCCTTAATATTCAGGGATATTCAGGCTACTTGACTTACTATTGTGAATAGTGAATATTCAGGCTACTTGACTTACTATTATAATGTTATACTTTCTATTTTAAATTTGTTTGTAAGTAGAAGTACTTATTTATTCATGTGTGCATTACTTAATGACTGCCCAAAACCAAACAATGTACGACCATGTGATAAGCTTTAATTATTATTTTAAGTGCCAATAGTAATTAGAACTAAATTCTTAATAAACTTTACTTTTTGATCTGCCATGCAGGACTGAAAACGTCATACAGCAACCTCAGAGATCAGTCTCAGTTTTGAGGCTACTTCCAAATAATTGGAGCACTAGCAAGAGCATTAGATGCTGCTGGCTAGCTTCTACCTGGTCAAGGGAAAGTATTAGTTGACCACTGTACAGTTAAGAACTTTCTCAATATTTGAAACTATGAAGGGCTGCCATAAATTGCCATACACAGTTAAGAACATGGGAAAAAGCCACCTCAAACTATCAGGAGGGAGTAAGAGGATGGGGTGGGAGAATGCAAAGGAACAAAGACATTACAAAAATTGTGCTAAAGTTGTCCGTTCCAATTGCTCCTGCTTACAAATATTCTTCATGCCAACATAAAATAGACTGGATGACAACATTTATGAGGGCTCTTTCCAGTATTTTCTGCAAGAAATTTTTAAATAATTTGCTGCTTATTGAAGAGTCAAAGTAAATATCTCACATTCTGACATTTCAGCTAACATGGATAGCAATTCTTGAAAAAATTTTGGGTGTTTGTCACCTTTAAGAGTATATTTTTGGTGGGGTTTCTCTACTTCCTGAGAGTTTAGCTTACACATTGAAAAACACTAGGCAATGTATAGAAACATGCAATATTAATGAACACTTACACGCTGTAGACTTTAAACTATAAAAACAAGCAGCATTTCTTAAAAGTATAAAATTTTGTTGGCATTTGTTAATTAGACACTTGGAAACAATGAAAGATTCTCTTAGTAGAAGGCTGATTTATAAGAACAAGAGATGATTCAGACCCACTTTCTAGACTGGGAAGAATCACTTTGCTTTTAAGTATGTACATATAAGAGCTGTGCAATGTCTGTCATCCTTGATAACTTCATGGTAAACATGTTTCAGAGCTGAAATGAAATAGGAAGAGCTGAAGAGCTAATATTCACATTTTATAAATAAAACCATACTTAAAATAGCCTGCACAGAGTTCAATGCTGCTGCTAGTATATATATTTCAGACAAAAAAAAATCCAATAAAGCATAACTATGCTGTTCAATTGTATAATACTGCCTGAAATCCCTTTCAATTACTTACAGGAATGAATATGTAATACAGATACATTGGGCACGTGAGAAAAGAAACAAAAAAGAAAAGTAGGGACTTAGAAAAAAGATGAAAACAGTGCTTCTATAGTAAACCTTGTGAAATAATGGACATAGAAGAAAACAACTGTTTCAAAAGCATGAAACATTTATTCCCTGTGTTTCTAAGCACATGAAGATTTTGGTGGATCTAAGTCAGCACACAAATAGAATCACAGAATCACAGAATAGTTAGGGCTGGAAAGAAACTTAAGATCATCAAGTTCCAACTCCCCAGCCATAGGCAGGAACAACTCACACTAAACCATACCAACCAAGGCTATGTCCAACCTGGCCTTGAACACTGCCAGTGATGGAGCATTCACAACTTCCCTGGGCAACCCATTCCAG
>JANRGW010031131.1:7038-18800 GCA_024733675.1 Psilopsiagon aymara
TTGGTTTCACATTTTTGCTGTGCTTATTTCTTTACCATCTGAGAATTTGGGCTGATCCAGAACAGGTGAAGCAAGAATAAAATTTGCCGTTGCCTATCTTCTTTGTCCATGTACTACTGAAAGAAGATTGTGCTGAATGTACCTACTTCATTCTAGCCCTTCAATCAAAAATACCAGTTTTTCTATAAGACTGTGCAGTTGTTTGAATAGAATTGCCCTCCCCACCCCCACCCCCATTAATTTGCCAACTCACATTGCAATTCAGTGTAATTTCTTCTGGTGCTGGCCTCTGATGCTCTCTGTGGGGTTCCCCTCAATCCCAAACATGCTAAGACAAAGGGAAATTTTTTGAGAACCTCGGATGTGAAGTGAAAGCCAATCACATGTGGCAAGCAAGCAGTGTATGAGTTTAACCACTGCTGATTTCTCTGGAAAGTAATCACTGCAGCACGTATGTGCGAATACACAGCTCTCATTAGTATCCAGGTAATTGCTGGTTTCTTTCCTGAATCTTTATGAGTTAGAGTCTGCCAGGATCTCTGACATCAAAGGGCTCCACAGGCAGTTACTTCTGGAGGAGTGGAAAACCACTACAAGTTTTGGTGAGCCTGTAGCTGGTTCCCTGTTGCTTTTACGAACACACTGAGCATTATCCAAGGCTTTGACTTCTCTCAGGTATTTGGACCATGTGCTCCTGTGCCTTCCTGTGAGCTGTCTTCTGCTAAGCCCCCAAATGTACTAATGCAAACACTTCAGCTGATTATAACTGAGTCAAGATCAGAGCAGCAGCTTGAATCCCTCCCAGAAGAGAACACAGTAAAATTCCAGGGTTGTGGGAGCAACAGACTATCATGGTGGGACAGTTACATTCCCATAAGGGATACAATGAGTGCACAAAAGAAATTTCTGTTGAATTTGCTTGGTTTTTGTTTTTGTTTTTGTTTTTTTTTTCTCCTTTGCAATGCATTTTTTTCATCTTGCAGTTTGGTTTGGGTTTTTTTTTGAACCAGAAAATAGACTTCTTTGTGCATATCAGGCCTGCTCTTCTGGAACCAGCAAAGAAACCTGAGGCTTGATTTTGTCCCAGACACAGTACATAGACCAGGAGAGACTGTTGTCCAGCAGGGGCAAAAAGTGCTTAAGAATAGCTAAAACAGCTCATGCTTGTATGGTGAATGAATATGTGTTGACCAGGTTCAGGCTGCAAACACCTCAAGCTGATTGGTGGGAATTGAGACAGTCACGAGAATTATTATAAACACTTTTAGAGGACAATGAAATACTCCAGGCAGTTATAAAGCTCTTAAGTCATATATTACTGGAGAAACACCTGTTTTAGATAGCAACCCTGCTGCTAGAGGATGGAAGTATCTCTTTAGGTTGTAGCAGCAAAAGGTGGCAAGTTCAATAAATAAAGATAATAAGCTAAGACCCTCAAGTGGAGTAAATCAGTGTAGGTTCATTCGAGCTGTTGGAACAAAGTCAATTTGCAGCAGTAAGAATCTGGCTTGTAGTCAACAGGGAATTTACAGAATGCTTAAAACCTCTCCACTTTGTGAGTTCTCCTCTGCCTTATGCCTGTGCACTAAATTGCATCCACACAAAAGTCCTTGCCAGTATAATGAGGTCATTTCGGATGTGAGCATTCATTATACGCTTAGGTAAATTAAGGGGAAAAAAATATGTCATTAGCAAAGTCTTAAGTAAAGGATGGAGCAAGGTTAGCGAGTGAGAACTATGTAAATAAAATCCATCTCAGCCCTGGAGAATTAATGGGGAGTGGTTTTCCATGGAAAAAGGCTGACGGTGTGTTGATGCTGCACGTAGAAGCTGAGCACTACAGCCATAGCAGATTAAAAGGGGTACTGAGTTTTTTTCTGCATTAATATTTCAAGTTTTCTAATTTCATTCTGTGACATACCATGGATGCAGCCCTGCTTTCCAACTGCAGCAAAAGATAAACACATATTGCTGGAGCAAATGAAACTGAAGGCTCATCCGGTTTTACTGTAGCACTCGTGGTATTAAGAGGGATTGTAATATAATCCTCTTCAATGAATAACCCTAACAGATGTTATCAGGGTTGCTCTGTACGAGCCGTGGACCTCTTGCTAGAACTCCCTCTGTGGAAGTCCAGTTCATAAATTGTCCTAATGGGCTGCCTGCCTCGTCCTGCTGCTCCAGCAGCATGAAAGGGAGGTGGTCACCAGCGGCCTTGAAAGCTGGCATTATTCCCATCTGGTTTGCATTACAATACTGCTAAATATTTCATGCTTTTTTGTTTTACAAACAAATAAGAGCAGAGCTAATCTTTTTGTTTAATGTTCTTTGATTGGCAGTTCAGCCAGGAAAAGAAGTTTTGGGTTTGTTTTGATTTGTTTTTTTCCCCCTTCAGATCTTAGTGTGGCTCTGCAAAAGCTTTTAGTGGAAGATAGAGCAGATTTCTGTTGACTTTTCTAGTGGGCTTTTTATGGCACCATTGATACAGGAAAAGATACAGGCAAAATCCAGATGATGAATGTGCTGTTCAATCAGCTGGGATTTCTTTGCTTGAGAGGAGATAACTCGATGAAGTGCAAACAGAGACAGGGAGCAGACGTTGACTGCTTGTCAGCTACGTACAGAACTATCTCTGGCTGGGGCTGCTGGAAAACACAGCAGCTATTAGTACCCCTTTACCCTTTCACAGTGCCCTGTCAGAGGGTCCCCAAGCACTGCTGCAAGAGCCATCCATTAAACCACAGAGCAAGGAGTCTGTTTAATCACTACTGCTTTATGGGAGGGGAACTGCAGCCCTAGGAGGATTCAGCCAGTATATTAACCTCCTGGTTCCCTGACCTCCTGCCATCCCAGGTGGATGAGCAAAGGCACTCTCACCAGCACTGTATGTCCCTGGCAGTGCGTGCCACCTCTGTCCCCGTGTGATGTGGGTGACCCAGATCCACACAGGGACTTTCATCTGCAGGGCAGAGATTGCAGGGCATCAGGAGCCTCCATGGGATGTGCAGTCTGCCCTCAGGCACCCACCTGGGGAAATGCCGCTGAAGGCTTTGGGCAGTTTCTTTCTAATCCAAAGAAAGCCCTGGCACAGAGCGGAGCCTATCAGCCAACATCTTCAGCAGGATAACCATTGGCCTATCTTAGCGGTGAGGGCCAATTGCTAGGTGGGATGAAAAGCATGAAATGTCACTCAAAGAGGGCTCAATATTGAGCAAAGATAAATATTCACTCAGCCTGTTGCAGGTTGGCCCTGCACAGGGTGATGATGTGTCAGTATGTATAATTAAATCACCGTATTACATTTGACTATTAGCAATGGTTTTTATATCATTACATAAACGGAATCAAGTTTGTCCAATCCACTCTTGAGACAAATTCCCTGAACCTCTTGCAGAGTGACTCTTCCCCTGATGGCTGACACATCAGTCATCCCATCCCTTCCTCCCATGATTGCTGCTCTGATTTTAGAGGCAAAAGTGAGTCTTGGGGACTGACCCTAACGCTTGCCTGCAAATAGGCTTTGTGACTCACACTAAGCAAGACACCCAAGCACTAAAATGACATACTGCTTTTCATATTATGTTTCTTATTTTTCTAGTATTTCCTCCTGAGAAACTCAGGGCCTACTGCAAGGTTTAACTTATTCTCAACAGTCATCTGCGAATGAAGTTCTTCTCGCTAATTAGAGCTGAAATACTATTGCCAGAGTGGAAGGTTGCAGCTCTTGAGCATCCTTTTACAATAGCACATGATAGTTTCACTCAGGATTGTAAAAATAAATTGTAACTTGTAACTGCCAGAGTTCCTTGCATTCAATCATTTTCATTGTGGATTTTGACTTTCCACTTAAAAAAAATTCAAATCCAGGAATAGTAAATGCCAAGTCATAAAAGCTTAGGAAATGGGTCGAATCCAGAGAGCAAGGCAGCATTACAGTGTCTGATCTGCTGTCTCAGATAATACCCTCACAAGACAAGGGTCTCTCTCTTTTTCTTTTTTCAATTCCTGAACAAATGAATTGCAGCGTGCATGAAATCTCCAGAGGCCATCTGTGACTGTAATTCATTTACCCACTGTATTATGGAACAGATTTTCAAGCGAGTTCAAAACTCAGGAAAAGGGGGAAGGGAATAGTACGATGAGAAGGATCTGTGATCCATATCTGCAAATAAAAATATTATTCAATTGTCATATTTGATGGATAAAGTGTCTAACACACCAGGCGAAGCCATAGCAACTAGATAAATATGTTTAGAACATTTAATTTTGATATATTAAGAATGAGTTAGAGCAGGGGCTTATTGACACTGAAATTAAGCAGACGTTTCTAAGTTCCTAAAAGCCTCTGATTTTGTTTAGCTTGGAAGAAATTTTGCTGTAGATATCTTGGAAGTGTAAGGGGAAGTTGGACTTGGTGCACAAAGGAGCAGCTCTGACAGGTCAGGACTAGCAATTACCTTTCTTCTTCATCTGTTTTTTTCCAAGTGCCAGCAGCCTCTACCTGATTAGTGTTAGACCACACGAGCCCCCTCAGCAAACTTACAGACCCTTGGCTTCTGCTTTCAGATTGAAATGAGTATGTCCACTTATGACCTTAGCTGCTGCAAAAATATTTTTGTATGTAAGTTGCTCTCAATACTTCAGTACTACTGCTGGTAACATTCAGTAATTGTAATTAGTAACACACCCTCATGAACAGCCAATTGCTAATGTGGCTGTAAGCATCGAATTTCCTCCAGGAGTAATTCCAAGGATGCATCAAAGGTACATCAGGAATGAATCCAGACCGCAGTGGCTGGCAGGGTTAGTGTTTATACTGCATGTCATGCTGGTACCAGCTGAAGGGTTGTATGTTCTGCCAGGTCCTGTGTTTCTTCATCAAGTGATGCCACGCAGAAGTGGGAAACTGTGAAAACTTCTAAAAACTGTTTTCTGTAGACGTTTGACCAAGAGTTATGGCTGAAGGAGGAGAATGTTCATTTCCATGCAGTAATTAGGGGGCTGTGTCAGAGCAGAGAAGGGTGGAAAGAAGGCAAGAGAAGGAGTGATATCTAGGAAGAGCAATTTAGCTTGCTATCTTTCTGAAAACAATGAAATGCCCACAGCCCCTGGCACTTGCAAGCACCAGCATCAACTTCTTCCTCCTGCCACATCAGTACATTTTTCTGTGCTGGTGCAGAAGTGAAAAAGATACACACAGCCTCTTGCTTTATCCTCCTCCTCTTCACAGGACTGCAGAAGCACTCATCCCACCTGGTTGACATGGGTGCTGCAGGGCACAGGCTGAGAAGGGACTCAGGTCCATCTGGGTGTTAACAGCCCAGCTTCCAGGCCCTGGAGGAGGACCCACACCTCTTCAGTTGCACAAAGCAGGCCAAGCGGGTTTGCTTGGGGGCTGAATGTAGCCTAACACCGCTAATACTGCTACATTACTGCTTTCAACATGGCCATTGCAGCTCATTAAGGATGAAATAGCTGGAGATTTATTTCTATCTTCCTCACACCTTCCCATGTGTAGCAGATAAAATAATTCACAGCATCCACATTGCCGAGTGTGGCTTTTTGACTGGAACACTACAATACTGGCAGAATAGTAAGTGACAGGACATGGTTTACACCAGCAAAATTGTGTCTTTTTAACAACATTTTTTTTTTCTAGGGGAGAACTAAGACATATTGGCAGAAATATGCTTTAACTAGTACAACTATGTCATGCAACAGGCTTTTTTTTACATGCTTATATATCTATACCATGACAGTCCTGATCAGCAGCATTTGTAATGTCAGGCCTGTCTTAGTGAATGCAGACACTAGGCAAGATGTTCATAAGTAAAAGCAGTTTAGGCTCCTCTCTGTCTCAGCTCTGTTTGTTCCTCTTTGAAATATGGGAAGATGATGAGAAAAGTGGCCATTTTGGCATTCTTACTTAAATTGACACAGGGTGGCAACTTGGTCCCAGAAAAGCAAAATCACATTCAAAGAAAAAAAGAATCATTCAACTCCCAAACTGCCCAAGGCAAAACCAAGGAAATAAAAATAAAGGAAAGATGCAGCAGCAAGGTTTAAAAATAAAAAAGAATAACAGCATTTATGTATGGAAAACAAAACGGGTAAATGACAAATGAAGTGACAGCTTTCTAACGAAGGGAAGAGGAAAGTGAGGCGAGCTGCAGAAGGAAATGCTGCACCTGGAAGAAGAATAACCCCACAGCGAGTGGGCAGGAAGGAGAGTGTTACTCATGATGCCAAGTGCAGGGCTGGCCCGGGGGGGGTGACACAGAGGTAACAGCTTAATGCCACAACAGGACTTTTGTGGAGGCACCGGATGGGGCTGAGATCTCTGCTCTGCCTCTGGCTGGGTCACGGGTGTCCTCTGGTCACTGGGGAAACCAGTGTCAAATCCCGCTGTCCCCAGGAAATCACTGCCGAAACTCCCCTTGGCTTTCATTGATGTTGCAGTGGAATGGCGATTTCACACTTTGGGAATCTGGCTCATAAAAGGGAAGAGGAGCTGGGGGCTGCTCAATGTTTTCGATGACCAGTTATGGGTACCTGACCTGCAGGAGACCTACGAGAGGCAGGACTCAGAGTTGGAGTGAAGGCACAGTCTCAGGCACAATGACATACCCTGCTGGGTATGGGAGTCATACTCTGCTGCTTCCAGGGGATGACAGTGCCACCTCCTTTCCACCCTGGATAGCCAAGGTCCAGTGAGACCTCCAGGAGCTGATCTGGAAAAAAAGGATAAACAGGGCTACACAGTGCTTCCTATGGGTCTGATGAAATTGAGGCCCCTGCTACATGCTCTGAAGCAGTGCTGGGTTTCCCAAGGGGAGGGGAGGCAGCAGAGCAGCATCCTCAGCAATCAGGCTCCAGCGAGGCATAGCCGTCAGCCTGGAGTAGCACAGCCATGCTATGGATCAGGCAGTTTCCTCTGAGATGAGCAGGAAAACAAAATGCCTTCTGCTAACAATCATGTCAAGAGATACTTTTTAACAACATCTCCCATCAGGAATCACATTGCTTGTGGTGTGGAATTCCAAACAGATCTTCTTCCATGTTGTCGCCATCTTGCTGTGTCTGGCTCTCCAGTCCTCTTTTGGCAGCTAGCCGGGGAAAGAGCGTTCCTGACGCAAGAGGATCCCCATCTCCTGTGGAAGAGCCAGAGGCTGCACAGCAGCTCCAGCCTGCTGAGCAGGGAGCCTGGGGGCTGGTGTCCAACAGACATTTGGCAGAACTAACCCAGGATCCTTATAACCTGCAGTGTTTTAATGGCTCCAGTTTCCCTCCAAAACCAGCTCGACAGTGTTGTACTGCAAGGCTGAGGTCAACAGAAACCAGCTTCTATCCATGCCTCTTGCCACACAGCACCCACATGCCATGTCTGTGCCTCCTGGGCTATCCCCATCTGCCTCAGACAGTCCCATCCCTTCTTTCATCCCCTGCCGTGGAGTGCTGGTGAGGGGCAGCAAGGCTGCATGCCAGCAGCATGGTCCTCTCCAGAGGGCACCCAGCAAAGCTTGAGGAAAGCTAGAGGGGAAAGTGTGTTGGAGTGTAAGGTTAAATTCTTGTATGAATGCAGTCAACCCTTGCTTGTGTTGCCAGGCAGAATGGTGGCCAATGAGTCTGGGTATTTCCTTTTGTTTCAGAGCAATGCCAAAACATGAGCCTTCATTCCAGGATGAGCAAGCTTGGACTCTCTTGCCTTCCTGGGGCCAAGTTTTGAGAAGAGCTCTTGTACACGGTGCCCTTTCTTGCAGTGATGAATGGTTTGCACTTGTCTTGGATAGAAGACTGGCCATGTCTGAGTTATTTTTACACTATTTATTTTAGCCACTAGCCATCCACCTTGGTTTTGCTGTGGGAAGAGCTAACTGCAGCAGTTAGCTAGAAGTGGTGCAGAGCCACATTATTTCATGGTACGTCTTGCAGCCCTGTCCCCTACCTCCCCTGATGCAGTAGAGTGCATTACCCTGTGAGTTGGCAAGGGTCACGCAGGTGGAGATGGCCAATACGTGCATTGCTGGGTGATTCCTCCCAGACAGCAAAAAAAGTGTTTCATTTCTTATGACAGAAAACAGGTTCAAGAGAAGACTTATATTAAGGAGGAGGAGAAATGTAAGCATATTCCTCGGTGCCACTTTCTTCCCAGCCTCTGAAAATGGAAGTCACCATCCTGAACAGCTGTGTTGGATCAAGCTGGTAAGCCAAGCTAGCAGATGGTCCTGTGAACATGGGTTTCATGCTGTCAGTATCTGGAGCTGGATGTCACATTGCTCTGGACATCTTTGCCTATACTTGGAGCAAAACTTGGGTTCAATAAAAACTGACAGTAGTTGTATCAGGGCACAGGCAGTTCTTGCTTGCACTTGTGCAAATCTGTTGACACTGGAGAGAGACAAAAGCCAGAAGATTTCTACTGGCACCTAACAAGTATCTAACAAAAATCACACTCACGTGTGCGTGCAATGCTGCTCACTCTCTGCTCAGATAAGCACTGGCAAAATTGCCAGCAGCTGGCAGAAATAGGATCACTTCTATTGTTAAACCCATTCATGTTCGTCTCTTACCTGAACTGCATAGTATCCAGGGTCTTCACAAAGAGCCATAGGTGTTTTGCCATAGTGCTGGGCATTCACTCAATAGAAAATTGACACATAAGAGGGGCTGGGACAGGACTCTGATCTGCAGAATGAGAAAATTTCTGATTTTTTAATGGTTTGTGGGGTTTTTTTGGAGGACATGGCTGACAGGACCTTTCTTGGAGAGCCCATATGCTGACTTTGGATGCACTTATGTTCCCAGTTTATATCTCCAATTTGCACTGCTGCTATGGGAAGCTCTTCTGGGGGCACATGAGCGTGCATGCACACATGAAGCTGTGCATGCTTCTCAAGAGAAGGTGGCAGGCTCCATTTCCTCTGCTCCTTTCATACCATGGCCTGAAACATTTGTGTTTAAATTCCGTCACATCATGTAAAACCTCTGTTTCAACTGGCCAAAACCAGCTGCTATTTCTTCTTTTGTTTGAAACAGCAAAGCAGAACAGTGTTTACTTTAATTCTTGAGAGTGTCACAGATAATCTGTGGGATGGAGTCCTCATTTTCCATGCACTCTGAAACCACTGAGCGTCACGCACAGCTGTCTGTAGTACAAAAAATGAAATCAAGTTGCTCAGCTCAGGCAAAAGCAGATAAAAGTTCTGTATGTGTTTTTCTACAAGAAAAAAGGAGGAAGAGATGAGAAGAATCTTAATATGAAAGAAATGTGAGGATTTTAGACACTCACTAGAGGATAAAAGAATCTGAAGTCTGCCAGTAAAGAGGGATCTGTTGCCTTCCTGAGGCTGGGGATCTAATTACTCTTTCCCCCCCCCTTCATTATAAAGCATCTATTGCAGAACATAAATGACCTTGTAGACTCACTAGATATTCCTGCCAAAAAGCTTATCCGTTATCAAGTAATACATTTTCTGCTTGTGTAGTTCCAGTGTGCTCTTTCAAAAAGCAGCAAGTTCTCTTCTGAATCCCTTATCACATTTCAGGATGCCTTTAGTCATGGGACTCTGCTTATTCAGTAGTTCATGTCAAATTTACTTCTCTAAGCAAAACTTAGAGTTCTTTGAGAACGGCTTGCCTGTTCCCCAGTGAGGGAGGTGTTGGGCTTGCGCCTTCTCTCGCTAAAACATGTTTGAGGTTTGCTATTGATTTCATGGAGGCCACAAAGGCACAAAACAATGCTTCTCAAGACCAAATCTCTCTGGAGCTATGCTAATTCACACCATCTGAAATGTCTTTTTGCAAGAAACCAGCAGCAAAAAGAAAATCAGCATTTGTGAGCAGCACTTTAGAAAGTTAGAAAGTAATTTTAATTTACTGCAGAGTTCAAACCATCCTGGCTGGCTGTATGGCCACACAACTTGTGTATCATGAAACCCGGGTCTCTGGTAGGAAATAATTTTAGAATGACCATTCTGTGGTTCTATTTGTTCAGAAAACAATAATTCTTGATAAGCAGTAAACCCCCCAATACTAGAAGCAATCTGAAATACAGCAGCTGCACCCCAATGCCTTCAGGTGACAGTCGTGGCCAGCCCTCCCTCCTGAGCTGTTCTCAGCAGCAGCTCAGGACTGTGCTAGTTAGCATTTGCTACAACCAGGCCATGGGCAATCCCAACAGATTAATCACGTCATAGATGACCAGAATGGAAATGGTCACTGCAAAAAGAAGTACTATAAATGTATTTCAGATCCCCATGTTGAGGTAAAAATGTTGGCCTCTGATGCCAAAACCTGTATTTGAGTACTTTGCTTCGTGATACATTAAATGCCAGAATAATTAGAGATCCTGGCTTAGTTAAGTGAAAAAATATTCACTATTTTTGGCTTAGAGAGGAAGCATTTTGTTTGCTCAAAGCAACTCCTAAATGGGATTTATGTCCTTAAGAATATAGATAATTGCTTTCATTTAAGAAAAATTAAAATTGCTATTGTTATTGTGTCCCACATTTTATTCAGTACAATGGTACTTGGGTTTTTATTGTTACTGTAAAATATTCAAGCATTTGAGTCCCATGGGGGTATGGAACACCAACTGTCTGTGTGTGACGCATTGTCTATCTGCAAGTTTGCAACAAAAGAAGACAGAAGGGTTAGCAGCAAAAGCATCCCAGAAATGCAGAAAAATGTTTTGATTATTTTTAAGATGCTTCTTGTTAGGACCAGTCAGATATGACAGCCTCCCCAGCTTGCTGAAATACTGAATGTTCCACATTCACACCAAGGTCATTAACGGCTGTCCCCTGTGTTCTGTGCACGCGAAGGAAGACATGGTGTCTGTTGTTTTGTGGTTTCCCTGAATTTTGACACAAAAAATGGAGTTTCTCTGTTCTGCATTAGATATTTCAGGCTTTTATTGGCCTAAGAAGTCCAGTGTCAGCACAAGGCTGAGATTCACAGCTCTTCCGGCATCCATTCTCGCCTCCCATCCATCCTCTTGCCACATGGGAAAAAGGCAACATCTGAGCGTGCTTTAGTAGAAATCCAAGTCGCTGCTTAACAGGCTACTTAAATGAAGCTTGATGTGGATGAATAGTCCATTTCAGCTGCAAGTACATTGGTTTTGACATGATTAAGATTACTCTAAATTTCTCATTGCAGATGGGGCCAGAAAGTTCCTCTGCAGGATTTGGAGTGACCAACACCTAGGTCAATATGTTGTGAAAATGATAACTAATACTTGAAAGAAGATCCCCTTCAAGATTAGTGCCATCGTCCCCACTTACAGAGGTACAGGGAGGGAGCATAGGATGCCTTGCCCAGGGTTTCCAAGCAGCACAAGGGCTTCAGGATGACAGGATGGTGTGACAGGTCCTTCATAAGAAGTCCAGGTTTTAGGGTGGGGAGCTTTTCTTGAGCCAAGCATCGCTCTTGAGCCAATGTCACCCCAGGGAACTGTCCAATGATGCTCTAGAGAGATATCTGGGATGCCACCTGACTGTTCAAACCCCCCATATGCTGTGCTGTACCACAGTCTGCATCTGATCCAGCCATGGGCAAAACAAACCTGGTTTATGGTTCGCTTGAAGGAATCAAACCACAACCCCTATTGATTCTGCAGGAATGGTCTTCTGGACTGCAACCATATCCTGGGCTGCATCAAAAAAAACATGACCAGCAGGTCAAGGAGGTGATCCTGCCCCTCTGCTCTGCTCTTCTGAGACCTCACTTGGAGTATTGTGTGCAGTTCTGGTGTCCTCAAC
>JANRGW010031133.1:0-13335 GCA_024733675.1 Psilopsiagon aymara
CAGGAGCAGAGGGAAGAAAAAGGGGGAAGTGAGTGAACAAACTGCGTGGCTGATTTATGGCTTAAACTACGACATCTGGGAAGTGAGAACTGTATGAATTATGCTGATAAAAGAGTGATATTACTGTAGCAGCATTTGGCTTTACAGAAAGTATAGCGTACTTCAGCATTTCTATGGGAGCATGGCAATATTATTATAAATGCTCTGCGCAGGGATGCAATGTGCCTTGTGCTTAAGAAAATAGTGATTCTTAGCATAACAAGTGTCTCCAGTGGAAACAGTGTGGCTTTATAAAGAGAGCTTGCATAATGTTCCAATGAGGTGAATTTTAAGTTACTTCTTTCTGTTTGTAAACCGACACTGTCTGGTTTTTTTATGCTTAACTATTGCTTCATCTTCATTTTAAAACTGCATTTCAAAACCTTCTGCTTTCAACACCTGTGGGCCACAATTTCATGCCATAAGAAGATGGAAGTACAATAAAGAATTGTACTTAATAATTTGGAACAAGGTTGATATGGGTTGTTTTTTTCTTCTTAAATGAGGCTTTAATAACTGTTTTGGAGGATATATGTGAATATTTTGATCTGGTGGTTAGATGGTTCAGAAAAGATTATATTTCTGTCTTCATATCACAAAATATAGGGTTTTGTCTGAAATAACAAGAGATAAATATGCTTTATCAGTCACTTACATATCAAACTTCCTTGAAGTCCTAAGTGAGTAGTGGTATAAGTTTATGAGAGCTTGTAACAGCAAGGAAATAGTGCCTCTAAAGTAGGCTAATAGCATTTGCTCTTGACTTTCAGATGAATGACAATGTGCTTAATTGGGAGAGCATCCTAAAATAGCTTCCCTGGGTGATACTAATGCTAATCAATCAGTATGTTTCTGTCTTTCTCATATAAGCTGAAAAATGTCAGAGTGCTGTTGATCATCTAAAAGTGGGAGAACTGGAAGAGAAAACTGGCACTAATTAAAATACCTAGCCACATCTGATCATGTTAGTGAAAGGCTGTCTAAGCCTTTTTGCTTAAGACATCCTTAGAATTTATGCAGATAGCTGATTGAAGTTGTTTCTGGTACTATGGAACTTATCATAGAATCACAGAAAGGGTTGGAAAGGACATTAAGATGATCTAGTTCCAACCCCCCTGACATGGGCAGGGACACCTCACACTAAATCATGTCACCCAAGGCTATGTCCTACCCGGCCTTAAACACCGCCAGCAATGAAGCATTCGCAACTTCCCTGGGCAACCCATTCCAGTGCCTCATCACCCTTATATTAAAGAATTTCTTCCTCATATCCAATCTAAACTTCCCCTGTTTAAGTTTGAACCTGTTACCCCTTGTCGTCTCACTACAGTCCCTAATGAAGAGTACCTCCCCAGCATCCCTATAGGCCCCCTTCAGATATTGGAAGGCTGCTATGAGGCCTCTGCGCAGCCTTCTCTTCTCCAGGCTCAACAGACTCAACTTTTTCATCCTATCCTCACATGAGAGGTCCTGCAATTCCCTGATCATCCTCGTGGCCCTCCTCTGGACTTGTTCCAACAGTTCCATGTACGTTTTATGCTGAAAACACCAGAACTGTGCACAATACTCCCAGTGAGGTCTCAGAAGAACAGAGTAGAGGGGCAAGATCACCTCCTTCCATATGGTGGTCATGCTACTTTTGATGCAGCCCAGGATGTGGTTGGCTTTCTGGGCTGCAAGAGCACACTGCCAGCTCGTGTTCATGATATATTAGAGCTGTGAAAACCCACTGAAACTAATAGCTGGAAAAGTGAGCTGAGCTGCAACACTGCTGGAGAGTCAGACCAGAGTCTTTGTTTTCAAATAGTTTCATTTTCTTACTACCTTGATATATGCTCTTCAGCTGAAGCGTCATAGATTAATACTGTTCTCTCTGGACTTTGATGAATTTTCTGAATTTTACTATAAAGAAAAAGGCTGGGGATTAAGGAAGAGGTTTTTATATGATGAAAGTATAAGTTTATCATGCTCATCTATGGAATTGTTAGAAAAACTCCTCACATCCTGCAATGCTAGCAAATATCATGAATTCAGAGTCTTAAACCTGAAGTTTCCAGATAGCAGCAGTCAGTGATGGAATAGTGCTAGAAGATGCTGAACAGGGTGCTGGAAGCAGCTGTACAGTACGCAAAACTCGGTGGGAGACCTACAGCTGCCCCAGTTCAATGTTCTGGCTTGGAAATAGATAATAGTTCAGTGATCACTGTACCAAAGAAAGACACCATCCCTCTAATTTTAGATGTGTGTGAAGATTTTGCCATGCTGGTAGGCTCTAAACAATTGGACTGGCTTTAAGAGCTCCTTTTTTTTAAATAAGTGGGAAAGATTTGAAATTCATTCTAAATACAGTAATAAAAGGAGATGTTTTGGCAGAATTATTTTTTTTCTGTCATTATGATTATTCTTCTACCCCCCATTGCATCTGGAATTGCCCTCTGCCCCCTTCCCTCCCATATTTCCTATAATTTGCATATGTACACCATCAAAAAAATAGAAATAATTATATCGTATTAAATCCTGAAATTCATATGTTATCTGTCTGACAGTGTTGCCATTGGAGAGTGTGGGCTGTAGATGAGCATGTGCAAGTGCTTATTTTGTGAACAGAATCAATAGTTCTCTTTATTTCCATTATTTTATTTTATAAACATTGGATTCTGACATATTCACTATATTATATCTGGAATAACCATCCAGAAAATTTAAATGCCTTTTTTCAGGATTTCTTTTGCTTTAAACTGCTGTTGCTTCATCAGTAATCTCATTCCTACCATATTCTTTTGTATAATTAGGTATAGAAATCACTTATATAAAGATTGTAGGTGCATAGTGACATTTGAAATTATCAAAGCAATGTTTCTAGTAACTAAAGAGATGAAAAGAAAGGTCAAATGCTTCTGAATTGTTGGTTTTTTTCTCTTAAATAAATTTGTTTTGCTTGTAGTAGTCCACTGATACCAAGAATTTAGTACTGCAGAAAAACAATTAAACAAATGCGTGTTTAAAGAAAAGAAAGGATACATTAGCTCAGCTTTGCTTACCATGGTGGATGAATCCATATTTTTGGAATTGAAACACCATATATGAGCGAGCATTCTCAGTGAATTACTTGGTTGTAGTGCAAAGTTTCTTGACTAATATGCCTTTAAGTGGGTTTCCATGAACAGTACGTAATAGCACAGGAAAAAATTGAATTGTAAGATCTCAGTCTGACCCATATAATGCATAAAGTTTTTATGAGTACATGAAAATGCAGAGCCTTCTTGTAGTAAGTCTGTGTTCCAAAATTATCATTTAATGTCTTTCTAATGTCTTGAAGGCACTGTCATCTCCTAGGAAAAAACTTCCATTTCCTTTTATAATTTATTTCTGATAAAACAGCAGGTTTTTATAGAAGAAAAACCTTCATTTTGAGATTATAAAGGCTTCACTTGTAGTGTATCCTGTAGCAATAGCTCTGTAAGAAGTATTTGAACTTGCAATGAATATTAAGTTATTCTAGAAACCACTGAGCTCCAGAAGTATGCCATGGCTGGCTTGTATTTAGGTGTGTTTAGGACGCATGGCTATTCTGCTGTGTTACTTTAGAGTTACTGTTAACTTCCAAAGTAAATAATGTCTTTATCTTTCTCTATGTATTCATCAGGGTGTTGTGCTGTGTCTAGTTTATAGAATTTGGCTTTACTACTTCCATTCATCTTCTGCTTGTCATAGGGTGTCTAGTACAAGAGTAATTGATAAAGAAGTGTGAATTCCACTGAGTAAGATATATAGAGTGACCATGCTTTGAAAAATGTGTACGATGTTTCTTGTTAATAATAAATATGTTTAAAGAATGGTTTGTCAGTCTGGATGACAGATGATGTTTCTCGGTTGGTGCTGTGAGGAAGGTTACTACAGCTATGAGTTATGACTGAGTGGGCAAGACTGTAAACTGTATTGGGATTTTAAAATGGAGAAGGTTTTTATCCGTTTTACATATTAACTCTCAATTTCTGAGAGGAGAAAAAATCTTGTAGATTATCACATCGCATGTCAGTCAGAGTTAAAACTGTCTCCACAGACAGTAAAAATCGTGTAGTACCTGGAATAAGCATGCCCTCACCTAAACAAATAAGCTATACTTGGTTATTTTTTTTCCCTTTAGAAAGGGCTGTTGAAGACATGATACTCCATATAATAACATGACTGTAATCTCTTCTCTGAGCATCTATCGCTTCTTAGCAGGAAACTACTATCTGAAACAGGTCAATTGTCTTTCAACAACAGAAAAAACTTAAAGTTCGTATCTTTGTAGATTTGTTTCTAATGGACTGGTGAAATATGCAAAATGGATGTTGGATGTAAGAGTATGCTGTGAAGAAGTACATAAGGATATAAACACTCAAAGTATGCAATCTAAACAAGTCAGGAAGAACACATTCTTTCTTAAATGCTGTTATTTGACTTTGTAAAGTAGCATTGAAGTCTTGCAGTTGTTTGACTTCTTACTTTTTTGTAGCTGCTTTGAAAAATTTCCCTGTGGTATGCCTTTTGCATACCAGTTTCTTAGTAAATTCTCTCACAAATCTGAGTAGGTTCTGGACTTCTTGGTTTGCATGTTAAAGCTTATAAGGTTGGGTTTGGTGGGTTTTTCTTATTTAGTTTTCAAATCCATGGATCTTGATAATGCCGTCTATTAACAAAAAGATCTGTGAGTGAAACCAAGGAGAAATCCATTTGCATGAGTACAGTTGTAAAATAAAGATTATAATTTCTTTTTAACTCTAGATTCTACAGAAAACTGAGTTCATTAAAAAAAAAAAACAACAAAAAACAAACAAAAAACGCCAAACCTGACAACACTCTTCCCAAGAAAACCCCGAACGAAAAACAAAACCAAAAAAATCCAAACAACTGATGTTTTTAAGGCTGAGAGAGTCTATGCTATGCTCAATGACATTGCAGCTGAAAAGCAGTAATGAACGGTTTTGCAAAGTTTATAAACTCTGGTAAGAGGAGCTTTCAAGATGCACATTGCTGTCTCTCTTGCAAGCTGTCATTTGGCTCTTCCTGAGATAGAAAGCAAACTTGCTCTGAACTAAATGATTGCCTAATTGCTTTAGTTACCCCCAAAGATGATATTACAACACCACACTTGGAAATGCTACTCCAGTGTTTAATTGCTCAGCTAATGTGTTTTCTTAGTTAACCTAAATTTCCCTTGTTCTAATTTAAACTAATTTTTTTCTTTCCTTTGTAATCTGTACCAGAAGAAGATGTCATTTGCATTCTCTTGCAAAGATGTATTAAACATTTCCTGTTTCAGGTGATGATGGGTATTCTATCTCCTTACAGATATATCCGTGAAATCCTTTCAACAGTCTTGCATCACTGTGTTAAACTCTCTTCAACTACTTTTCTTTGAGTTGTAACACCTCCAAGTGGATGTTGCTGTTCTGGTAGCTTTATTAATGGTTGGTATAAAGGAAAGACTAACGTAGGTGCTCTCTAGGCAATTTTTCACTTTGCTTATCCTGTCATATTGATTGACTTTTTCAGGCTAATGACACGTTGCTTAGATTTATCTTGGGATCCATTATAACCTTTGATCCTAAAGGACTTTCACCTAGCCTGAGTACTGAGTTATTGTTGCCAAAATAAAAATAAAGACAGGGAGTTAACCTTTGGTCTTCTCAAGGGTGTTTATTCTACAGTAGTTTATACTCAGCTGAAATGCAAAGCAGATTTGTGTCAAAGTTACCTAAAGTGATTCTGGGGTTGAAATAGAAGGCCAATACTTGGGCAGTGATAGGTTTTTAACAAACTTTGCTTAAAACTGTAGACGTATACTAAGGAATAGAAGTTGTATTGGAGTTTTTGCTTCCTCCTTTTCTCACAAGCAAGTCAATGGGGCAGTAACTGGTGAAGCTGAGAACACAAAGTGCCTATCAACTGGAAGAACGTTGCCTGCCACAAACAGTGTTGACATGCAACCTGGGTGGTTACCAAAGCTTGATTTCTGGCAGGAGGGGAATGGTTTGCTTCAGAAGAGCATCACAGTGTGAGAGTTCATTCTGACCTGCTATCCTGCTGTAGGCCGGATACTTGTATTGTACGCTGCTAATGTCTAGCATCACTGGCAGTGTGCGTCTTGATCTGTAATCAAAGAATAATAAGATATATAGAATGCAGCCACAGATATCAGAGTCGTATGTACACCTTAACTTTTTGCTGAAAATGAACTTTTCAGGTGAAAAAAATTAATGTTGTTTTCCTTCCACAAAGCCCAGGAGAACAGGCAGATGGGTCCTCTCATGATACACAACTAGTAACTTCTCAGTGTTATATATTTACAGCAGACTCAGTAGTTTTGGGTTTGTTTTTCTTTCTTTTTTTCACGATTAATAATGAAGGTTAAGCTGAATTCTGATTAATTCTGCCCTTTCTCAGTCTATTCTCAAGGTAATTTTGATTGTTGCAGAAATGCTCAAGTGGTACCTTAAACATTCTTGATCATGCTATTCAAAAATGAGGCAGCTTGAGAGAGGAATCAAAGAATCTGGATTTGAAATTAAAAAATGAAATCTACTTTTTCACCAAAGCACTATCACAGAGTGTGAAGAGGAATATGCTTGTCATCCTGATCTTTACTGCAGAAAGTGGTCTTAATTTATGGTCTTAACATTTTCACCTTTTTTTTGTCTGTTTTTGAGGAAAACAGTCTCTCACTTGAGAGAACTTAGAATTAAGGAGAGACAAAATCTGAATTAGTTACATATTTTTTGTCATTAACTGTGTAGTGTCTGTGTCTGCCAATGTTTTTCAACTTTGCCTGGTCTGACCTTTTAAACTGGAATGCAACTGACGGGGAAAGACTTGCAAATGCCATTATCAAGAAATAAGAATATAATTGAAGCGGAAATTTCTTACTACAGGCATATCTTACACATTTCACATTCACTGTCAGTGTGGAAGTGAACAGAGCAATATATATTCATAAAGTATTGTGCAGGCATATTCTGAGGGTTGGTTTTGGTTCTTTTTTTTTGTAACCCTTCTCAGAGATTCTTCTGGATGGTTGCAGTCTCTTACTTTCAACACCTAATAAACCCAGCTGATGTGTTTTGATTTTTAAGTGTCAGCACAGAATCTCAGTTATTATTGGTGGTTATTAATGTGGCAAGAATTGCATTTCTGTCTGGAACCATTATTCCCTGAGAAAAAGTATCCAGTGTACTCAGAGTAAAATTGGGCAACTGCCAATCCATCTGTAAACTGTAATGCTAGAAATCTTAAGCTTTTTCCATTCAGTAGTGCTTTTGAATGTCTTGTAGTCCAGACTGCCTAATGAAGTGTGTTTTGCTGTTTGGGGTCTAGGAATTTACCTCAAGGAATGAAAAGTTAATCTAACCTTTTTGTTGGGCCATTTTAGTTTTAGGTTCCTAGAAGAACTGTACTTCTCCAGTTCGGCACTCAGTTTTTACCATCCTAAAAAAAATACAGTTCTCAAAACCCGCACTTGTATTTCAAATATAAAATAATGAGGTGCCTAATGTAGTTTAATATGCTTTTTGTGCCTGTTCTCCTTACCCCACCTTGTAGACTGCTTTGCAATTTAAATTTGATATGCTTTAAAGCAAACATTCTTCACTTGCTGATGACACGTTAGTCCTATAAAACTCTCTGATGCAAAACAATGATAGTAGTGTTTGCTTTGTTTCCAAATGATAGCTTTAAAACCTGTAATTTTAAACCACCTGCAGAACTGAGGAGATTAAACTAAAAAAAAAAAAAAAAAAAAAACCACCAAACAGAAAACCAAAATCTGTATTTAAGCAATGAAGAATTCATCTGTTGTTACTTACTTAGACCTTAAAGAGCACCTGTAACTTCTGAATGGATTTGGTTGTTTGCATCTGTGTAGTCTAGATTGACAGATTTCCCTCTTGGAAACTTTCTTTGCATATTAAGTATGTATTATAAATTCAGCCCATTAATAGGTTAGTCAGAGGAATTGGGGTCTACAAGACAGCAATCTGCCTCTTTTTTTTTATAAAAAATACTCTGGGCTTATGACCAAGGCTGATCTGCTTTCCTATAGGTTAAAATTCTGTGGTGTTTATGTCAGGACATAGAGGCAATGCTTGTCCCTGAGATGATTTGCTGAGGCTGGTAGTGGCTGAGAGGCACCACTGATCAGAAGATGAAGAACCTTCATGGAAGAGGCTATGAGAACAAGTTGGAGGAGGCTGAGGAGCTTGTGCAAGGAAAAGAGTCTTTAAAAGGTGAACTCAATGTTGAGTTTTATGGCATAATCTTGAATTTTTAGACAGAGCTGTCTAATTCTTTCTTTTTTCCCTAGGTGTTCAGTAGCATAGCAATTAAACATCATAACTTGCTCCTAGTCCTATTTTTAAAATCACAAATAAATGTGGGGGATAATAATCTTTGTGATGGAATCTTATATATCCTTGTCCTAATTAAAAAACCCCAAATAACAAAAAACCCCAGGCCATTGTTTGTTTGCTAATTCTACAAATAAACAAAGGTAAAATTAAAATATAGTGCCAAAACAATTAATTTGATTAGACCAAACAAATCAAGTGCAATCTTGGATCAGACAGATTATAGTTGACCTGTCTAACTCTTCAGTCATGCCATCCTGTTCAGAGAAAGCTAGATTTGACTCTGAAAGAACCCAAAACCAACAAACCGTTCCAAAATCAGAAACCAATAACAAAATCACCAAGCCCTAAAACCTGAAAAACTGCCTTATTTCAAACAGATTGTAATCTTCCTACTGCTCAAAAAACCTCAAGGGAATCAGCAATAAATTTAATAACAAGGGTAATTTGCTGGAAAATGCTTTCTTTTAAATTTCACATTCATAAAATCTAGAACAGTTTTTCTTCAGAAAAGGGCATGCTGCTCTGATGTTGAATTCTGTGTCATGTGTATACTTGCCTGCAGACACATCTAGGTGTATTTATGATCAACTAATTGCTAATAATCTTTGCAAAAACTAACAAAGTTATTTTTTTTATAAATAACTGCAGAGTAGCTCACTCATGCCCTACTGAAATTAGAGATTTTGTTATTTTTATGCCAGTGCTTGGAGAAGATATCTGATTCCATCTTATTTCCATAGAGGATTTTGGGGAGAGCCATTTCTCTGTTTTTCTGTAACGAAGTGGCAGGACCAGTACCCAAGTTATAAGGGTGTGAATAAAGCAAGGACTGTTAACTCTGGCTGCCGTCTGCAGGAGCTCTCCTCAGCCTTGGTCCCTGAAGCCCTAGGGGGAGTGCTCTTGGGCTGCTAAACAGCTGCTGCTTGAGGGAAGCCAGCAAAGCAATCCCTACAGCAAGGGTGCACACTGCCTGGGTTGCTGCAGGATCTTTTGAGCAATCAAATAGAGTTATGTATTGTTTCATCAGTCTACCGCTCTGACTTACAAGTTGAAGCCATTTGGATACACCTCATAGTCTCAGCATTTAGTAAAAATATGCAAAGTCTCAAGAAAAAAATTGGGTCATGATCTGGGGAGGCTGATCCTTTGGTGACTCTCCAGGTCCTTGTGGTATTTCATGATGTTGTTAGGGCCATCTTTCTTCTGTTTTCTCTTCTTCTGTCTTCACCATTTGCTTTTTATAGGTTCCTAATTGTTGTGTGCAATCAGTTCTTTGTCCTGTGAGATGCTTTGAAAATCTACCATGCTGCAAATCCCTGTTTCTGGCTCTTTCGTAGTTTGACCAGTATAACAGACCAAAGGAGTCAATGATTTTCTGTGGTTTTCAAATTCACCTGCTCTGGTCTATGTTGATGCTGGCTTAGCCTACATACATGCTGTACATTCTTTTCTTGCAGTTTCTGCTATGTTTTGGTAGTCATTTGCCTTGGTTATTTTGGAGCCTACATTAAAACTCTAATCTATGTCTATAAATGTTCTTAGGTATCATGGCATAAAATATATTTGGATCAAATAAAAAGTACAGTAGTCAGCTGAGAGTGAGGCAAGATTCTCCCATCACAGAATCATAGAACAGTCAGGGTTGGAAAGGACCTTAAGATCATCTAGTTCCAATCCCCCTGCCATGGGCAGGGACACCTCACACTAAACCATGTCACCCAAGGTTCTGTGCAACCTGGCCTTCAACACCACCAGCGATGGAGCATTCACAACTTCCCTGGGCAGCACATTATACTGCCTCACCACCCTTGCAGTAAAGAATTTCTTCCTCATATCCAATCTAAACCTCCCCGGTTTAAGTTTAAACCCATTACTCCTTGTCCTATCACTACAGTCCCTAATGAAGAGTCCCTCTCCAGCATCTCTATAGGCCCCCTTCAGATACTGGAAGGCTGCTATGAGGTCTCCACAGAGCCTTCTCTTCTCCAGGCTGAACAGCCACAACTTTCTTTTCCTTTCTTATCCTATTCAGCAGTTGGATGTGAATCAAGTTCCTTCTAGACCAGTGACTGCATCTGTACATTCAGGTAACTCCAGGTTCAAATTTAGTTCCAGTTCTCCTATAATGTTTTTCCTAACATGAATGAACTTCAGGTGCTATGACTTTCTGGCAGCAAAATGATCTTTAGGAAGCTTTACTTTAAATTGGTAAAGAAATTAATGGAAGGTAGTTTGATAGAAGGGGCTATCTGATAGGCTGTGGTCATTGTCCAAGACAGATGTGAAAATAAGAATGTATTTTATCCCCTTTCCTATTGAAATACAAACTCCTCTTGCTTTGTGTTTTGAGAGTTTTGGGGTGTGTGTGTGTTTCATTTTTTAAATATGACTGGTCTTTTTTTTAAAGGAAAGCATCTTCTAGCTAAACTGCAGCTGTCCTGCGTTCAGCAGTAGCAGTCATTTTTACTCCTGCTTAGTAACTGGCGTAGTGCTGTGCTTTTGACTTTCAGCCTGGCAACAGTGCTGATAACACCGATGTTTTTAGTTACTTCTCAGTAATGTTTACTCTGAACAAGGACTTTCAGAGCCTTATGCTCTGCCAGGAAGGAGGGGAAGCTGGGAGGAAGTAGAGACAGGACACCTGACCCAAACTGGCCAAAGAGGTATTCCATGTCATAGCACGTCATGCCCACTATATAAACTGGGGGCAGTTACCCGGAAGGGTTAGATCACTGCTTGGGTCAGGTTGGGTATCAGTCGGTGGGTGGTGAGCGGTTGTATTCTCTTCCCTTGTTCTTTCCCTTATCATTATTCTTATTGGTGGTAGCAGCAGTGGTTTGTGTTATACCTTAGTTACTGGACTATTCTTATTTCAGGCCATGGGAGTTACGTTCTTTCAGTTCTCCTTCCTATCCCTCTGGGAGCAGGGGGGAGTAAAGGAGAGAGAGAGGGGAGTGAGCGAGTGGCTGCATGGTTCTGAGTTATGGCTGGGCTTAAACCATGACAACAGGGTAAAATTATTTGTTCACAGTTCAAATGGCAGAAACATTTGTTCATAAAAATGCTCTGGCATATACTGACAGCTTGGTGCTATTTTCATGAGGTGCTTTTCTGTATTAAGAACAAAGATCTTTGAAATTAAATATTGAAACTAACTGGGATGTTAATTACTCAGTAATGATTAAACAACTCTTCACCAAAGGCAGGAGGATAAGTACTATAATGCTTCCTTGATGAGCATTGTAAGTGCAAGGGCTTAATAAGAATCAAGTAATTGTTAAGAATCTACTTAAAGAATCAGAAAGCTGTATTTGCAAGGGATTCAGAATTTCAGCTATTAAAAGCTGGTTGAAATAACAGTATCGAAGGAAAAAGTTTATATCACTGGCCATAAAAGCAGTGTATTACAACTCTGCGGAGAGTGTAAATGTGGATGAAGATACATGCACTGGGGACAGTATTTCATTGCAAGTACTAAAATAAAGAAATTCAAAAGTGTTATTGAGTCATTGGCAGCTAAATCTTTCTGTGGGGCCTACTATTCCTTGGAAAAGTAGAATACAGAGGGTTAAGATTTCTTTTGCAGCATATAACTTTTTTTTTTCTTCTCTTACATTCCCCATGTGCATTTCCTGGTTTATCTTCCTTTGTGTGCTATTTTGCTCCTGGTATTTTCATAAGAAGTTAAAATAATAAAGAATTGGTGTAAGTTATTTTATTGGGAAGACTATCCGATGTACTGAGAATTGCTTAATTGCCTCAAGCCACCTCATGTGCAGGGCATCACTGTGGAATTAGAGCAGCTTGTACGAGAAGGGTCATCTGGAAAAGGTAAGGAAAGTTTGAACTTGCAATTACTGCTAAAAGAATAAATTAAAGTAAAAAAGCATGTGTGTGTATGTAAGGCAGTTAGCTAAATATGCTGACCTCAGCTTTCCTGAGTAAAGAAAAAAAATAAAAGGAACTAAAAAATAACGTTTCTGTCTGAAATGTGAAATGTTTCAGAGATACTGAAGACTAATGAGGTTAGTTCTGAAATAAAATGTCAAAATGAAACATTATTTCTGAGATTTATTTTTTCCCCCACATGTTTTCCTAGAACTGCAATTTTGTTGAGTGCAGTGTTGCATGTTTTTTCCTTCTCTCTTATCCTTTCACAGCCTCCCTGTTCGCAAGCTGACACTCTCAGCTGGTCTGCAGACAACAGAGGTACTGTAAAGGCCAAGCCACATCAGTGGAAAACAGTAATTGGACCACCATATTTATTTGAAATTACTATATTATCTGTTCAGTCTGCATCTCATTCCTGTAATGGTTATTTGGGATATAAAAGGGGATGTCAGGTGTCAACGCTATTCCACGGGTTCAGTGGATAAAAGATGTAAACATCCCTACACATGGTGGGAGGGTTGGAACTAGGTGATCTTAAGGTTCTTTCCAACCCTAACTATTCTATGATTCTATGTAGGAAGAGGGGGGATGAGTTAAGGGAGACTGCACATGTGGACACAGAGCTCTGGTGCTGGGTCTGTGACTGTGAAACCAAACTTACTAATTGACCTGCTGTCATGGGCTCAGCAGTAGCAGTCATTTTTATCCTTCTTAGTGGTTGGTGCAGCACTGTGTTTTTGACTTGTGGCCTGAGAGCAGCGCTGATAACACCAATGTTTTTAGTTATGGCCTAGTGATATTTGGTCTGGCCAAGGACTTTTGGAGCCTCATGCTCTGCCAGGGAGGAGGGGAAGCCGGGAGGAAGCAAACACAGGGCACCTGACCCAAACTGACCAAAGAGGTATTCCATACCATAACACGTCATGCCCAGGATGCAAAAAAGGAGAGCAGAGACCCGGAAGGGTGGTGGGGGGTGCACTGGCTTGGTCGGGCTGGGTATACGTGGTGAGCTGTT
>JANRGW010031137.1:0-24354 GCA_024733675.1 Psilopsiagon aymara
TGGGGCCCTGTGACGGGCGAGCTCGGCCTCACGGTTCCGGTACCGGCCACGGGAGCTGCCGCGCATCCGCCGCGGGGGTTGCTGCCGCTGGAGCGCGGGGCTGGCTGTCGGGAGGGGGGGGGGGGCTTCCAGCGCGGAAACAATGGATGGAAAAGCAAACCGGGGGGAAGCGGGTGTTTCCTTGGGCGGGGGCTTCCCGTCCTGTTGGGCACCGGGAGGGGGACGAGGCCCGGCACGGCAGAATGAGGGGGGATGGAAGTGCGGGCTACACGGGAGAGCCTGGAACCACGGTGGATTTGGCACCCTGGGAGCAGACATGCTAGATGCTGGACAGCATCCAGCTCCATCCCTACACACACACAGACATCCAGAGCCGAGCATGAGGCTCACCCAGACTGTGAGCAGGGAGAGCCCTGCGAGACCAGAGCCACACGCTGCGATGGTCTGACAATGAGATGGGGCAGCAGATGCCCACAAGCCCGGCGTGGTTTGGCCACCATGAGAGTGCAGGGCCCCTGCTGTTGCAGGCAGTGGTGCTCCTGCCAGGAACACATGGGCTGCCCCAACTCCTCACTCTTAGCATCAGTGCTTTGAAGCTCTGGTATATCTATGACTCGGCGGGTTCATTGCACTGCCTGTGGAGAAGGGCTGGTCTGCAGCAACGAGAGATCAAAGCACTTTGAGGAAACATCACACTGAGCGCATACACAGCACAGGCAGGGCTGAGCCACTTCAGCCATGCAATCGCTGTGGATGTGCTGCTGCTGCTGCTCTCAGAGCAGCAAAGTAGGGCCAAAGGAGGATTTCAGCAGAGAATCAGCCCTGAGACTTGGGACCTGTACCCGGGGCCTCTCCCCATCGTTGCCCACCAAGGGGAACAAGAAATCTTGTTTTCAGTTCTGCTGCTTCCTAGGAGTGGAGAGCAGCTCTGGGATGAGAGCCCTTTAACCCCACAGGCTGAGTGGCTCTGTGGACCTCTGAGCTGATCTCTTCCTGAATCCTCAGAAGTACCCACATGGTGGCTCAATAACTGGAAAAAATAATGGGAAAGCATAAAGGAGAGGAAAACCAACACAGGACAAAGAGAAATGCACACAAAGAAATCCCCATTTGCCCATGCCACTAAATCTCACTCAGTCCTGCTGTTCTGACGTGTGTCTGAGGTTAGACCACTGTTGGTCGCTGCTGGGTGATGGCACAGGCCCTGCAGCCCCATAATGAGATGCAGGGAGGTGCAGAGCGCAGCACTGCCGACTCCCTTTCCTGTCATCTGATGAAAACAAGCAGCAAGGACTTGGCTTTCCAACTGTATAACCAAAGGAAAATGCTGGCAGCTGCCTGCCTTTCAACTCCTTTGCAGGAGCAGGCTTGGCCAGGACCTTTGAGTCAGGTTCACTTCCCAATATTAAGCCTATGGGCAGCCGCTTCGATCTCCCCTGCATCTGCTTGTGTCAGCACAGCATCTCAGGAGAGCTGCAGCTCTCCCCTTCCTGGGAATCCAACAGGTGCCATTTCCATGGGGTGCTCAGACCCATTGCAGCCATTCCTGGTGCCAGAGAGACACGTGCGGGCAGCAGAACAGAGCTTATTGAGCTGGGTGCTGCCTGGAGTAGAGCTGAAACCTGGCAGCAAAGAGCACCAAGCACAGCTTTGCTAAGGCAGAAGGACAGAGATATTTTGGCAGTGGAACTGGAGAGCAGGGTTGTGGCCATGGTACAGGCTTCCTGGGGAAAAGGGAGCCCTGTCTGGGCACAGGGCTTGCAGTGGAATGTCCATAATAAGGAAAAAACGAGAGGTGAAAAATTAACACTTAAATGTGAACAGAAACAGTTGTCATACATCTCTTTGTGTCCTATAGACATATGAATAGGTTGTGGAATATGTTTATGTGCCTGGTTTTCTCCTTTACAAACACTGATGGAGCACATGACACAAATCTTCTGCTGGCGCGTGCGTGCACACACTCACACTCTAATCCCTTTCACGCTGGTATGTCAAAGAAAGCTATTTCTGGAACGTGAAATCTAGGTCAAAAAGAAAGAGAAAGTCTGAAGGCAATGATAAGTCTCTCTCCTGAAAGGGTGCTCTGGCTGACTGAATTAGCCATGGGACTGGGGTGGTTCCTTACTCCTTGTCTGCGGCTGCTCATGCACAGGTTGAACAGCATCCTCTGGCCTGGTTTGGTTTCTCTTTTGCCTTCACACCACTACTTTTTCTCCATAAAGAAGAGAAGGCCGTGACAGCCAAGAGAGGAAAGGAGCAGAGCTTGCCTTCCTACCCAGACACTGGGTAATCACTGCACACAGAGGAGGGTGAGGAGGAGGGTGCCTGTACCCATCCCTCACAAACCAGCGCTACGTGACTTCCCCAGAAGCCATGGAAACCTATCCCACAGTGAACCAGCCCTTGGGGATTTGGTCAGAACGACGCTGCTTTGTGCTGAGAGGTGCAAGGAGGTGTGCAGGCATTTGGTCTTTCCTCCGCTGAGTACAGTCGTGCCCCCCTTGCAAGATTATCAGCACCGGGGGACTGGGCTGGAATCTGCCTTCTCCAGAGGCAGGGTTCCCAGCACAGAGATGGTTCTGGGAGCCATCTCTCAAATTTAAGGATGAAAATAAATGAATAAAAGAAGCAAAAAGAAGGCAGAAAGCAGGTTGGATGCTGAAAAGCGGCTGTTCTCTCGTGACTTTGGGGAATATTTCTCCTATGTGATGCTCTATCCCGAGCCTGGGCTTGGCAGATATTTGGCGTATGAACAGGCGCATGGTATCTGAATCCCATTCATCTGGTCAGTAGTGCTGTGCACCCAGAGCTGCCATCAGGGGGTCAGCAGAAAGGGAGAACCAGAGGGTCGCTGTCCTCCAGAGCTCACACTCTCGGCCGCATCTTAACCGCCGGTAAGATGGGTCAGCAGAGATAGCCCAGTCCTGGAGCAGGAGGCAGAGCTCGATTCCCTGGCCTCCCGGGAGGAGATTTGGGCACAGGATAAGGAGCAGACTCCTGTCTTTCTGCGAACAGGCTGCTGAATTCCAGAGCAGGATGCTCTGAGCATGTGTGGAATTACCAGATGGCATTGGATAGACTGGGAAGAGCTCGAGTAGGAGCTGGCTTGGTGTGAGCTTTCCCTGCTGTCACTGGTGCGACGGGTGGAGGCTGGCCTGGGCTCTCTACACTAGGGATTCTCCTCTCCTTTTGCAGTGCTTTGTTCACCTCTGCTTTCCTGGACATCAAATATTCAGCTCTGTATTACAAGCAGCCTATTAAACAAGCAATTCCCAGTGCTGCTGCTAATAAGAAGGAGCTGGGGTTGGGGAGCCCTTTGTAATGCTCAGGAGACAGCATGGCTGTCGGCCGAATGCTGGCAATTAGATGAATAGGTTTCACTGGGGCTTTTGAGTCTCCAGCTTCGCAAGGCACAGAGCTTTGTTTAAAGCTGATCAAGGGCAGCTCATCATCTGTCTCGCTGCCTGTCAAATGGGATCTAATTGCCTTGTAATGCACGAGTGACACAGGCGTTTGTGGGAGGACCTGGCTTGTCAGAGATGTGACAGCTTGTCAGGGCTCTCCCACCCAGCCCTGCTCCCCACACAGACCCTAAGAAGAGCAGCCCTTCGTGAAATGGAGCTTGCTGCACTTCACATGCTGCTGAAACCCTTTGATTTATGGTTCAACCCCCATGCTGTCCTCAAAGAAGAAGCAGGCGTCAGCACAGCACTGCTGCGCTGGTGCCTCTTTAGGATGGGTCTTGACAGGGAAGAAACCCAAACCCCCTCTCAGGGACTGAGCAAATGATGGGAGCAGTTCTTCTGGGGTGGGGTATAGGTGCTGGAGCAGGAAGATGTCCATGGGAAGTAAATAGGTGATGGTTCTCAGCTGTTTCACCCCAGATCCCTGTGTGGAGCAGAGAGACCATTGAACCTGCAGATAATGGTGCACCCACCTCTATTGGCCCAGGCTGATGCTGTCAGGCTGAGAAATACCACTGTGCTGCTCAGGAGGCCTCTCTTGTACAACACCAACCAGTTAAAGCCTCAGTGATGCACATTTGCAAAGGTCCAGAGCTCTCCTAGACCTCTGCAGGCCACATCAGCAATGCCAGCTAGAGCCCAGCAACCTGCATCCAGAGATCCAGCATCACCCAGAGACCCATCCAAGCGCTATGCCTGGCTGCTGGCCTCCCATAAGCCCACCAACGTCTTGAACAAGCATGCCTGGAGATACAGGTATCTCAGATCAGTGCCTCACGTGCTCGACATGCGACGGGCAGCAGCATCCCGTGTCCCCTCCCAGCCCTTCCCCTCCGCACTCACTGCTGTTGGTGGGCAGGGTCCTGCTGCCGCTGAGGCTGCCCGTCGGCGGAGGGGAGATGGAGCGGACGGAGCCCGTGTCCTCTTCCTGGGAGCAGCCCGCCTGGATGGCTCGGAGGTAGCTGTGGCTCCGGGAGCGGAAATAACTGGGCAGAGGCAGGTCCAGCACCTCCGCGGCGGCCGACTCGGCCTCGCTGTAGGTAGAGTCGCAGACTGCCTCGTACTGCTCCCCCAGCTCCGGCTCCGGTGCCTGCATGGGGAGAGGGGCAGAGCCAGTCACCCCCTGCCTCAGGCAGCCCTTTCCCTTCCCTTCCCCTCCCTGCTGCTGCTGCCTGGTCCTGCTTACAGCAGAGGAGACCGCGAGGTGCACCAGCACTGGTAGGGAGCAGGATGCTGAGAGAGAGGGGAAAGGGGACCCTCCTTGGAGGCAAGGTCCCTGCTTGTGGAGTAGGAGAGACTTACCACCACAGTGCCTGTGAAACAGCCCCCAGTCTCTGATGGAGAGGCTGAGAGAGCACATGAGAGAGCTAAAATCCAGCCTCTGACATGGCCCCGTGCCCCCCCAGCCTCAGCTGCAGGGCTCTGCTGGGGCAGGCATGCTCTCCAGTGTGGAGAGACGGCTGTGGCCCTACAGCAGCGTGCAGTGCAGAGAGAGAAGGTGGGGAGGTGTGGGCTGGGGGTACAGCCTCCACGCTTGGTGAGGGACAGGCTGCATGGACGGGTTCTGTAGCACATCAGGCTCCATCCACTGTGAGGACCAGGAGAGGGCCTGGTGGCTGCAGCAAGGTGTGAGCTGTGCAAGTCTTCACTCCCTGCTTCTCTGCTGTCCCCACCTCCCTCCAGTCCGTGTCCCCTCTCCAATAACAGTGGCTAGTCAAACTTGTGCTCTGGAGAGGCTCACTCGGGTTAAACCAGAGTCAGACCATTCTGAAATGAGGATGAGAGATGCTGAGATTGGCCCTGTTGCTCACCTCCATCTCTTCTGGCCCTTTCTTTGCCTTCAAGGACAGTTCTTCTGGCCAGCACTGGCATCTGAGCTACACAAGGTTTGGCTCAAAAAGCTCATCTACTTTCCCCCTAAACCCTAAACCTATTGGTCCCTAACCCTGCACTGGGGCGAGGGGAACCAAGCTCTCCAGCTGCCCTGCAGGGCCCAGTTGGGAGCACTGCCTCTTTCGACTCCTCCTTCCTCTTTTTCCTCCTTCTCCTCCTCCTCCTCCTCCTGCCGCTGGCTCTGGGTATGGGCTGACCCACAGCCTGCCTTGCACCCTGCCATGAAGAAGGAAAAGGGAAACGCCAGCGGGACGGTACCTGCTCTCCATGGGTAAATATCTGAGGGATAAGTGAGGGGGGTCCAAATATCTGGAAGAAAGAGTTGGAGAAGGTTAAAGGCCAAGAACAGGGGAGCCCCTCACACAGACAGCCATTGCACAGGGACCAAGGACGAGGGGAGCTGTCAGAGCCACAGCTTCTGACGCTTGAGTACAAACTTCAGAGCCCATAAGATGCCAAGCACGGTGCCGCACAGGCTCCTCAGACAGCGGCACAAACACGGCATGGCAAAGCTCCACGGGACGCCTCCCAGACAGAGAGAAGCTGCTGATGCATCCAGCCTGCTGTATGCACCATAGATCGATGTATATACACAGGGCACGCTTGGGACGCACAGTGCTGGGACACCCCTTGGTGCACATGGGTTGCCTGGGGCTGCTGGACAAGAGCTGGTGTGGCTCCCATTTGGCACCTCTGTGAAGCCCCTGGCATTGACCAGCACATCACAGTGTGGCCAGGAGCAGCAACAGGCTTCCACAGCCCACAGAGCCAGAGTGGATGGGCAGTCTGAGTGCTTCATGTCAGGGAAACTCCCGTTCACCCCAATAGGGTCGAGCTGGCCACTTTGCTGCTATGGCCTCTGTCCCTGCATCAGGAAGAAGCCACATGGAAGCGCTTCTGCCTTCTCTCCATAGCAAAGCCACAGCACACACTCTGCATAAGGTCAGATGCCCAACAGACACTGCCTATGGCAAGGAATGCCTTCTCCTCCTCTCCATCCCTGGTGTGCAGAGCACATCCACTCTGTGTGCTCCGCCCAGCGCAAGCTGCCCAAAATGACCCATCTTGGGAAGAATCCAGGTTCAAAATGTACCCAAAGGAATAGGCTTGGCTCTGGGGGCTGGGTCCAGCCCTTCTATGCAAGGCACAGCTCAAAGTGTGGATAAGTGGTGTTGGCAGCCACCAGCTGACTCTTTCTGGCCACTGGTCCCCTTGGTGTGTGATAAATGGATGCTGATGTGCACACCTTGTGAACCCCAGACTTCCAGAGGTTTACAAGGGACGAACCCAAGCGGAGTGGAGCTCTCTTTCAGATCTGGGATTCTTCTATGTGGGAGGATGCTGGTGTCTGGATTGACACACAAGGAAAGTGCTGGAAGTCACACCAAAGTGACAGGAGAGGAACTGCCTCTAGCACTGGATAAAGGACTTGCTGGAGGATGGGACCAGCTCACATTGGTGGCTCTACCTGCTCCATCCCAGATCAACAGATATGCAATTCCTGGGAGGCCTCTAAATCCCAACCCTGCCACATTGTGGGCTGCTCAGATCCTCCAGCTCCAAGACCCTTCTGATGTCTTCATGGGGGTGCTGCCCACAGCTGCTAAATGGCAGTTTTAGAGAGAGATAGAGCACAAACTGGGCCCACTGCTTGTCTTCACAAAGAGACCTAGCCTCAGCCACAGATTTACATGCAAAGGACAAGAATGCGACGGTCCTGACCCCTTCTCTGCGCAGTGAGACACCCAGCACATTGCTGTTGATGTACAAGGGACAAGACTGAGCACAAGGAACATGTACGGCCACGAGCAACGCCCTGTGCCCCAAAGCTCTGCACCAAGGGCTCCGTCTGCTCTGTGACAGCAGGAGAAACCAGCCAAGGGATGGGAGAGGCTGGGATAGGACAGAGGAGAGCTCAGAGCCCCACGCTGCTGGAGGAGAACATGGGCACATACCACTCACCCTCCTGCATGCTCTGCTTTGTGATACGCATCCCGCTGCTTTAACCCCAGCCCTGGATCATTGTGCATGGAGCGGGGCAGCACCGACGGGGCACGTGTGTGCACATGTTCCCATGCAGACACGTGTGAATGGACATGGGATGTGGCAGAGGCCCAGGGTGACCATGAGAGGGCTGGGTGAATGCTTGTGGAGCCATTGATGCCCTGGAGAGCTCCACTTGTGCACCAAAAAGACAGGACCCCGGGCCGAGGTAAGCACATGCGACCTCTGCAGGGGCCTCATCCTGGCATGGGCTGTTTCCTGGCCTGTGAGGCAGCTGGCTTATAGCTGCCCCAGAGAAATCCCAAGGGGGGGCATAGTGTGGGATGGGGTGCTAAACCCAGTTTGCACTGACTGCATCCCACAGGACGGGGTCAGGGCATAAGGCCACCCAGTGGCAAGGGGTTGGCCACCCACCATCAGCGCCTCAGCTTTGCTCTTCCCATGCGAAACAGGGATATCCAAGGGAGATGTCCCCAGCTAGCTGGCAGGACAGCCTCCTGAATTAAGGGCATCTTGTTCCTGGGTCCACTCTGCTGCAGGAGGGATGAGGTCGTCAAAGCTACACAGGGGTTTTGTCCCTGATGACCAACTGCAGGGTCCCAGGCTGGGCGCATGGGCTCTGTACCCAGCCACTGGGCACAAGGAGCTTGCAGCAGGAGCAAGCAGCCTTGCAGATGCTTCTGAGTTGTGACACGGTGGGACCCTGTGCTCAAAGCAGCACTGAGCTTCCCCCATCACTGTAAAGCATCACCCCTGTGGTCATGGCAGAGTAACTTCAGCTGCACCAGCAGTGCTGAGAGGAGGCAAAGCTAGCGGGAAGGGGGGTCTAATATGAATTGTAATTAAGGAGCAGGCATTGATACTTCAGTAAAGTTGCCAGGTTTTACGTGCAATTCCCAGAGTGCAGCCGGTGCCTTATTTTGAAGGGGTGAAAAGGATGTTCCTCTCTGCCCTCAGCTGGCCTCCTTTCTCACTGGGGCGTACTGGTGCAGCAGTGCTCAGCATTCTGGCATCTCACCTGGTTGATGCAACTGGACTCGTTGATGCTGTCAGAGATCTGGTTGTATTCTTCCTCCCAGGTTGGGAACTTTGGAGGTAGGAGGATCTCGACAGAGTCCAGGCGGTCCAGGCTCCTGCCAGCAGAGAAAGAGGGTGTCAGGGGTGTCCCCAGCACCAGGGGCTGTGCTGGAGCTGCTGCCCTGCCAGGAGAGCAGCTCGATCACCCCTGCCTGTGATACCCTCTGCCAGGCACAGACACATGAGGCAGCATGGAGGTGATGCCCGGCACCCAGGGCACTGCTCTTGGAGCAGAAGGAAGCACTCCTCTTGCAGGACTGTGGCACCTCCCGAATCTCCATCCTGGTTTGTGATGAGAGTGAGGAGAAGTCTCTTCTCCCATTGGGCTTCACCCTGACTGCCACTCACAGCCTGCCCATGGGGAAACCGAGTCACAAAACAGGCAACAGACTTTGGAAGGGCAGAGACCCTCTCACAAGGACCGATCATGTCTCACTCATATCTTCCCTGTCCTGGCTAAGTCTGTGTTTGTCCTCCCTGCAGTCCCTCCTGTCCCAAACCACAGGTCCGGTGCTGGTGCAGCCCAGCACCAAGGGTCTCATCGAGGGCTGGCACGGGGCTGTGCCAGGGGACGATGTCCCCGCTGCCATCCCAGGGGTATCCCAGCCTGGCGGGGCTCCCCAGAGAGGCTTTGCAGCAGCCAAAGTGGCCACAGCATCCGAAAAGCTCGAGGCGGGGGGGAGCGAGGTGGTGGTCGGCAGATGGCAGCCGTGATCGTGCTCTGGCGCTGTCTCTGCTGACGCTGAGCCTGTCCTGTGCCCGGCACAAGACCGCACCAGCCCGGCCGGAGGATGATGTGCGCACCAGGATGCGACATCCCTCACTGGAGCGCAGCACCGAGGGCTGCGGGGCACCCGCCTTCCCGGCAGTGGACCTCCAGCAATGCCCGTGTCCAGCCCAGCCCTGCCCGGACTCCTCCTCTCCCATGTAGCTGCATCCACAGCTCATCCGGCCCTGCCTCTCCTGCTCTGACACCGTACTCTGGCTTCCTCAATGCTGCCCATGGCTTCTGGCCAGACTCCAGCAGCCCCATTGAGGTCATACCCTGATGGACATGACTTGAATGGACCATGAACCCAAGATAGGGAAGAATCTGTCTCTCAACTTAAGTATTTTGCATCGGAACTCCTGGACCCAACTCCCCCTGAAGTGAATGTGAAGGTGAGGAACAGGGATGGACTCAGGGCAGGCATTTCCAGGGCTTCCCACAGTTAATTTTGCCACCATCTCTCAGCAGAAAGCAGCATCTGGTCAGCAGTCTGGGCCTATCCTGAGGAGTCCCCACACTGCCTGCTGTACCCTCACTTCTGGCTCTGAACGTCCATTCTTCAGGGACGAGCATCACCAGTTCATCCATGGTGGCTCTTGCCTCCTCCTGCTGCCCTTTGCTCCTCCTGAGCTGCAGCACCTGAAACACTGACAGCCTGTTGCAGCCCCTGGTGCTTTGTCCTGGAGTGCAGAGCTGCTGGTGAGGACACTGCATGGCATCACCTTTGGTCAGGTCATCCACACAGACCCCATCCTGCAAGAACCAGCCTCCTGCCCAGCCAGGTTTTGTTGTGTTCCCCTTGCTCTGCTGCCTCAAGCCACTGTGGGTCCTTCCTCCCTCAATAGTTCCAGACCTCTTAGATTGTCTTCCCTGGCCTCAGGATATATCAGCTTCTGGGCTGGCCCATGGGGACCTGAGCAGAGCTCCTGGAGGAGCTCCAGCATTACCTTTGTGTGGTGCTCTGCTCACTCAGGGACTGTTGGGTGGCCTTGAGGTAACTCTGCCTCCGAGCTGCAGTTTTCGGGGATGGTTTGGGGCTGGTTTCTGAGTCTTCACTATCATCATCCCCCATGGCTTTGATGTAGCTCCCGCTCCGCATGCGCCGGCACGGGATCTCGCTGTCTTTGTCCCGAGACAGCGTGTTGTTCCACTCCCCCTGAGGCACCTGCAACAGTAAGGGGAGCATGAGCAGATGTGGGGGACAGCACCTCTGGGACCAGCGAGATCAGGGGGACTCGGGGGGCTTGGTGTCGAGGACAAACGTTGGAGCCTCAGCTGGAGCGGTGGGAATGGGCAGCACAATTCCTTTCCGACCCTCCCTTACCGGTTCATGCCAGGCAGCCCTGATCGCCTCTGCTGCAGCACACCTACCCCCCGCCATTCACCCCACCACCACTGCAGGCCACCTCCACACTGGACCATGCTTACACAAGCTGCACAATGCCAGACATGACGGGGAGGGATGAGTCTCACCAGCTCTGCGGTGGGCACCGGGGCAGGAGTGGCACATGGCCATTCAGTACAAAGCCCATGCTCATTTAATGTGATGTGCTCATGTTGTTCAGGGCAGTCAAAAGCTGTTGCAGACCTATGGATCAGAGCCCAGACCTTCCCTAGGTCCAACACCCTCTATGGTTTCTGAGTTCAGTGTGACTCTGAGTGCATGAAAGTCATTACTGAAGCCAAGCCAGGTACTCACAAGCCCCTTTATAGCAGAGATGGGTCAATCTGAGGTGCCAGGAGCAAGCCTTGGTTTCGTGGCTAACTCAGTTTGTAGCCAGCCTCTGACCTGCCCCTGAGATGGGGAGATGTGGTCAAGGAGAAGCAAGGGAAGATGTGAGGAATGCAGCAATGTGCAATCCATGCAGGCACCGGGAAGCAGGCTGGCTCGGGACTGCCATGGGGAGCAGCAGAGGGGCTTGTGCTGAGCACAGCTTGCGTTGCTGAGAACATCCATACTGACTGCTGGATGGAGCTGTTGGATTTGCCCAGCTCCCCGAGGTGCCATAGGATTAATCAGCCGGTGTTTATGTAGTGCTCTGGGGATGCAGGAGCTGTGTTGCAGCTCACTGTGATGAGCCAGAGCTGTTAAGCAGTGCGTGGCTCCTGTTCTCCTCCTTGTTCAACAGCAGGCATGTTCTGGGGGAGCCAGAGCCAGCTTGAGGGTGCCGTCTGCTGCTGCTGGGGTGCAACATCTCCAGATGAGCTTCAGATCTGCAGACAGTAGCTTCTGGTTCTCCTGAGAGGGCCTGGTGTGTGCAGGCTCAATCCACGTGCAGCGGCTTGGCTCCCTCAGAGCTTTCTTCTGCCCACATAGCCGTGGATTCAGCCCATGTCCTGCCAGCCTGCTTGCTGTGTGTGTGTGTGAGAAGGCAAAGCATGATCCCAGCACGATGTGGAACAGAACCCAAACAGCCTGGGGGCTGCTTTAGTGATGGGGCTCCTGTCATGATCTGCACCCATAAGCCAGGACCCATATTATTGGGTGACACAGAACAGAGACTCAGGGACTGTGTTACCTGTGTGTGAGATGCAGGTGGGGACCAACATGAAGCGAGTCTCCCACATGATTCACAAACCTGCTGCTGCTGGTTTTCCCAGCTCTTTCCACTCTGCCTCCTGCAATCTTCCTGCTTGGCAATGGCTTCTGGGCTGGCTGCTGGCAAGGATGCCCTGCTCAGGGGCTACTGGGTGTTATCCAGCAGGTTCCTACCCAAGTAAGGGCAGGAAGCCCTTTCTCTGCTGGTGCGAGGGCTCCCTCTGCCCCAGCCCAGCTGCCTGCACTGGGTGGCCCCGAGGCCAGTGAGGAGGGATCCTGCTGGCCCCAGATGATCTTGCCATGGGAGATACCCCACCAGTCACTGGCATGGTTGGCTCTGACCTTTCCTAAAGGAGGCAGGAGCTCTGAGAAGCACTTTTATACCCATTGCATTGGTGTTAGGTCTGATCTGAAGCTGCATTTTGCAGCCTCCTGCCTGCAAAGGTCTTGGGCAAGAGGGTTGGGGTCTGCAGCCCTTGGCTAAGGTGAGAACTTGCCAGCAGCCAGGCATGCCAAGCAGGGGCCAGGGCACTGTGCAGCCCTCCCCTATACAGGTGAAGGCCTGGGGGATCCAGGCACATGTCCCTGGGAGCTGGGCTCCACTGTCACCACCTCGCCACAATACTGCACGTTGCAAAGAATCAGCATCTTCTGGCTCTTCGGCTCTCTGAGCGTGGGGGAGAGAGGGAAGAAGGGGCCACACTGAGGTTTTTCCCTACCGAAATTCTGCCTGTGGCATTCCCCAGTTACATGGAGCGTTAACAGAGGGGAGAGAGGAGGGAAGAGGAGAGCTCCAGTCCTGGAGCTGCACTGCTCCCATTGCTTCAGTGAGGCCTGGGAGAAGAGAGACTCACAGAGCGACGCGGGTTCCACTCACACGTGCCATGCAGCCCAGCCCCAGCACACACAGACATGCAGCACACAGGAACACACGTGCCGAGGCCGGGTGCAGCGTGCAGGGATGCACGTGCCATGCAGCCAGGCTCCAGCGCCCGATGCGGGTACTCTGCTGCTCCCCCCAGGGCCGGATCCCTCGTGGTGTCCCCAGGGCTATATGTGGTCTCAGGTATGGCCTCAAGAGGAAAAGCTGAAGCCCAGGCTGCCCTTCTGCCCTGCAGGCAAGGCAGCCTTTGGGAAGGACCTTGGCTGTGTTTCCTGCCCCATGGGAGCTCTGTGGGGCTGGCACGAGGGCAGCAGCATCTGGATCCTGACTTGACTTTTGCTGCTTCTGTGGGGAGAGGAACCTTCGTTGTGGTCTGACTGGGGAGGCTGCTCTGGATGATCTATCAGGCCAGTGGTGCCCTTGGTACAGCTGTCCTCTGGGAGCCCTTGACCCTGCCTGTCCCTTCAATGTGGTCTTGGTGTCCATGGATGCGAGTGTGAGTCTGTGCCTGGGGCAGAGATGCTGCTCAGCCCTGCCTGATCCTGTTCAACCCCTGCTTGGGGCATCTCTCACTGTAAAGAGCCATTGGGATCCTGACCTCCTAGGGAGGGGACAAGAGGGGACAGATGGGGGGCAGAGCCTCCCTCACTGGGGACTGCTCTAAGGACAGTGCTGTGGCACCTTGGGGATTGCTCCTGAGAAACCCCCAACCCTGATGGGACAGAGCTGGACCTGGAGCTGGGTGAGCACCCACTCTCAGCTCCAATGTCCAGGTCTGGAGATGGGCCTGGAAGCATCATATGGACCCCCGGTAGTCCTCAATGGTCCCCAAGATGACCCAGAGCCTGCAGATGGGGCAGGGGAGGTGACCAGCTTTGGGGGCTTACTCCAGCCAGGAGGATGGGGGCCCTGCTTGCCCCCATCCCGTTCCTCCTGCCCTTTCTCATGTCAGAGGGGAACTTCACCTCTGTGACCCAGCAACCATTTCTGCAGCCCCATGCGCAGCAGGGCAGAGCCTCCATGTCCCCAGAGCATCAGGCTCTGTGCAGGCAGATGCCTGTGGTCCCTCACCATGGCACAAGCAGGGAGGGGGCTCATCCTGCTTCAGGTGGCAGGGGACACGTGGCTTTGCAAAAAGCCATTTCCCATGCAGTGGGCTCTAGGGGCGACTCCTCCATCACCAGTTTAGTCCCGTTCCCATGCCGACAGGGGCCTGCATACATCACCCCATCCTGCCCTGAGGGCCCTGAACCCTGTGCCCTGTCCTTTGAGGCTTACACTGAGGACCTGTGGGCAATCTTAGCCTGAGCATCTGTGACCCGTAGGGTTATGGAAGCACCAAACCTCATGTTTCTGGACTGGGTGCCTGAGGTCTTGGCTTTGCAGGCGAGGTGCTGGTGGCTGCAGGGGCTGCCCCAGGCACTCAGGATGCTGGTCACACCCCAGCATCCCCCGATGCCCCTCCATCCATGAGGACAGTGAATGCTGCGTTCTCCCTACCCACGCTGCTCCCGCTCCGAGTGCGGTGGCGCAGGCTGCTGCCCCTGTCCGATGGTCCCAGGAGGGTCAGGGCTGGGAGGGAGCTGGGCAAAGGCTTCCCCTCAAAACAAGATCCCTACCTGGCCGCTGCCCGCGTCGGTCGGCCCAGGGCTGAGGGGCTGGTCCCAGCTCCGCGGGGGCTCGCTCGGCTGCGGCGGGGTGGCCCCCGTGTCCTCCCAGCCCAGCGGTTGGGCTGCCCAGCTGCTGGCCGGGCTCACGCCACCCAGCTGTGCCCACAGCCCTCCGTCAGGCTGTCGAGAAACGGAGGCTCATTACATGGGCAATAACCTCGTTGCATGGCAGGGCAATAACCGGCAGGGCGGTCTCCTGCCCCCAGCCGCAGCCAAACCCCGAAGGTGAGGGGCTGCCGCGGTTGCATTTGGGTTGCCTGCACTGGGCTCTGCCACTGCACCCAGAGGGGTATCAGTGCCAGCAGATGCTCTGGCTGCAGCTCTTTAACCTCTTATAAGGGGGGGGGGGGGGGGGGGGGGAAGAAAAACAAACCAGGCTGAGAATGTTTTTCTGATGATGTTCCTGATGGAGTTGAGTCCCTCTGCAATTTGGTTTGCAGCCATGGCCAGCAAGCTATTGGGAGCAGGGTGTGCTGCAACAATTCATCGCTCTTTAAAGCTTCCAAGCCCACTGACCACAGCCACGGGAGCCCGTGACACCTTTGCATTAAAAAGGATGCTGGAGATGTACATACATCACCTAGTCCCCCCCCTACCCCCCATCCAGGCCTGGCTTATTTATCTTCGTTCCTCTCTCTCAGGCACAACTGGGTTTTTGTTCTTCAGGCCACGCTGTGACCTGGCAGTCTTGGTGTGTGTCAAACCAGCGTTAGCCATGCAGGCCTGTGCCATGCAAGCAGAGAGGCTGGCACTGTCCTCCTGGCCCCACAGCCCTGCCCCACGTGCCAAAGGCAGCCATGCCCTGCAGAGCTGCAGGTCCTACCAGCGCTCCGGGGAAGCTCTGTAGAGCAGGGCTTACTGGGCACGCCGGCACATCCTTGCAATGCGTGGATATAAGGGGGTAAGCATTAGTTGTCACCGGTCATCTTCAGATGCAGGGATGGTGGCGGTGCTTGGGATATGAGCCACAGCTCCTCAGTGTACCCAGATGGGTGGGCATCAAGTGGTAATGGGTACATGTGGGCAGCTCCATGCCTGGCTGCCCCAGAGCCCACCCCACTACAGCATCCGCAGGGGCTGGTGGGCAGTGGGGGTGTGCTGGGGCCCCACAGCAGACGGGGATCAGGGTGCTGAGGCTGTGGTGTGGGCACATCACCACTTCCCCACGCTGCCATGGTCCAGCACAGGGGCTGGGGGTCCTGGGTCAGCACTGGGAGAGCTGGACCCCACCAAGCACCAGTGTCCCCCTAGGGCTATCCCTGTGGCCATGGTGAATTCAACCCACCCAGCCCTGTCCTGGTAAAGTGACTTGGGATGGCAGCTGAGCCATCAGGAGCTGTTTGGTAATAGGGCGCAATAGAGCCCCTACTAAGAGGGTGCTCCCTGTTTTCCTGTATTCTCCCTGCACGGAGGAGCCATAACCCCTCACTGCACCCACCTGCAGGTAGTGATAGGCCAAGTCTTGATGGCAGGACTTGGATTTCAGCAAGGCTTTGTCAATCGTGGCAGAGGCCTTCTGGCACATTTCCCGGGCATGGCTCAGCGTCAGCGTGGACCAGGAGCCCCTCTTAATGTAGTTGGAGTCATTGTTGATGGGGATATTGGTGCATGGGGTGACCTTGAGGTCGTTATTGCTCTTGGAGGATTTCAGCATGTGCTCGCTGATGGTGTTGTAAGCGTGCATGAAGTACTTGGGCTGGCTGTGGTCCGGCTGCCTGCCCAGCGTCATGAGGCCCATTGGGTTGCGGTAGCTGCAGGTATCACTGTCTAAGTTGTCATCTGAGCTCCACCAGCCTGAAATGTTGGATCTGGTCCTGCGCTTCGGCTCCGAGGTCTTCGCCCGGTCTTTGCTCTTGCTCCTCCGGTTTTGCTTGGCGTCATCCGTCCCCTTCTTGCCATTCACGTTCCCTTTGGTGGGGCCCTCCAGAGACTGGGACTTGGCAAAGAGCTTCTGGACCGAGTGGACGAGGTGACGGATGCGCCCAGGGCTCTCGCTCCGGTGCTTTGCGTCGCTCCTCTGAAACTGGAGGGTGCTGAAGCCGTCTCTGTGGATGGGCAGCTGCTTCTCAAACTGGTCCAGGAGGTTTGCAGGCAAGCGGTTGATTTTAGTGGCTTGGGCATGGCTTGGAAAAGGGTTGTCATCTGGGACCTCAAAGTGGGAGTTGTAATGGATGCGCGGGAATGTGCTGCTGTTGGAGATCTGGTTGTTGAGTGGAAGGAGACAGTCGCCGTGGAGGGTGTTTTGGGCAGGGAATCGGGGATCCATGGTGAAGGAGTCAGTGGGGCTGAGGAGATAAGGGTTCCTGTCCTGGGGGGCATAAAGAGAGTCTTGAGGGGAGTCCAGGTTATCGGAAAGGTGGCGGCTTCTGTTATCTCCTAAGCCCTTCATGGTCCCAGTGTTTCCTAGACCATTGCTTGGGATTGGTGTGGCAGAGCCCTTGCAGGAGCTGGCCCTGCTCTCCCGCAGACTCCCCTGCACCTGAAGGAAGAGGACAGACACTCAGAGCCTGCTGAGAACCTCTTTGGCAGCCTCTCTTCACTGGGGCTTCCTTGCCAGGGCTGGTCCAGCTCTGAAAACAACTGCCACCAAGGTTAAGGGATGGAAGCAGGATGGGAGGGAGATGAGATGGCAGAAAGGGAGGAGAAGGGAGGTGAGACATGGTGCTGGAGAGAACAGGGTACAGGAGAGGAGGAAGGGAAGGATTCATTCTTTCTAGCTGCACTTTAAGCTCCTGTGTGTCTCAGTGCTCAACCACAGACGGCTTAAACAACGCTGCTGCTATTTTCGTGGTCTCTGCACATGTTTATTTAATAGAATCCCTTCCCCAGGCAGTGTAACACAGGCTAACAGGGGCACTGCCAGCAAATCACTGCTCCTGTCCCATTTGTTCCGGAGGCTGCAGGAAAACCTGCTGTCAAACCCTGCACCCGGGCCTTGCCTGACCCACAGGAAGGCTGGAGCCAAGCATCCCATCTTCCTGCATTCTGCTCTGTGGTTCCTGGATCTCGGAAGGGGCTGGCAGCTCTGTTCTCTGCGTTGCATGCAGCTGCGCTAATCTGATACGATGTCAAATGTCTCCTCTCCAACAAACGCCACGGTTTATGGCATGTTTTACCCCAGAGAAAATGGTTTCAGTAGCTACAATGAGAGCAGGGGTGTTTCTGAACACTCGCAGCCTGACCTCAGAAGCTGTTTGCTGCTCACTTGATCTTTCCTGCCTTGCTGCATCGCTCCCGGGCAGCCGGACACAGAGGGTCCCTGTAGGGCAGGGGCGCTCCTCATTGAAGGCTTCCCCAGTGCACTTACCCTGTCCTGCTTGGCTCAAAGGGATCCTCGCCTGCACTGGGTTATACAGGAGAAAAAGACAAACTCTTTCAGGCTGCTTAAAGGAAATCAATGAACATAGAGATGAGTTGTCAATCAGTGAGTTGATTTTCCATACTTAAAACCTAAATAAACTGATTCTTCTCCCTCTTAGTTATTTTCTTAATTCCTTTTTTAGCTTGAGTGTTGTTTAATGGCAACTCACAAACACTGAAGCATCCTACAGGTGTTAAAGTCTGGGGGCTGAGATCCTAGGCTACTTGTTCAAAATCCTGCTTGTTCAAACTCCAGGGACTCAAAACATGGTCACGAAGCTGAAGGGCTTCTCCTTGGTAAGATAAGGGACTGCTCTTGGGGCTGCAATGACAGAGGTATTTGCATTTTCCAACCCCAGGGTGATCCAATATTCCCCAAATGCACCTGGAAGTGAAAATAGTGCCTGAACCTCAGAGCCTCCAGAGGGGGTGAGAGAAAGAAAACCCTAATTTGCTTTTTCCTAGAGAACAAGTAGGACAATGGTGTGTCCCTAGAGGAGCAGAGCTGGGGCTCCTGCGTTCTCCCTCTTCAGCCGCGGATTTGGCTCTGGATTTCCCCCAGGAGCTCATCCTCCTGCGCTCAGTCTGGTCAGCAAAAGCAGCGAGGACCAAACTGGTGTAGGGAGCAGGCAGCAATCAGTGGAGGGCGATAGGGCTCGACAGGCTTGTTTTCCTTCCTCACACAGGGAAAAGCACATAAATAATGAAAAGCAGCTGGGGCTTTACATGATTGTTTGGAGGCACAAAGGAAAACCAGAAGTGCCATGTATTCCATAGCTTAAAAAGGCTCCATCCAACTCTTACTCTCAGTGGGTTGGCAAAGCAAAGCTGGTCTTTCTAAAGCAGCGGTTTGAAGACAGTGAGCGTAAAGAGAGACTCCTGCTCCTCATCCTACAAACCCTGCTCCTGGGGTCCCACCTCTCCTGAAACAACCCTGGAGAAGCTGTATGGCCCCATGGAGTGGGTCTTCTTAGGATCCCATGTGTTTTGGGGATGAGGACATGACTGTTATCCTGGCCTGAGCTCGGGGATAACAGGAAACCTGCTTTTCTTGCCAAAACACTTAGTGCAACACTAGCCTTGATTGGGGTCCGGCTGGTCATGGGACTTGTGGGTGCCACCCTTTTCCCCTTGTGCTCTTCAGCAGCTTGGTGCATTAGCCTCTCTGGAGTCCCTTGCCCATGGGACAGCACCCATGTGAGCTGGTGGAGCAGCAGTGAGTGCTGGCTGGAGAAGTACCACAGAAGAGAGGCTCATGGACGTGCCATGCAGCCCTGCTCTTGGTCTGTGCAAGCTGCCAGCAACACAGTGGTTAAAGGAGGTGACAAAACCCCCCCAGGAGCAAGGAAACCCTCTGGACACAAGAGAAGGATGTGGTGTAGAAGGACAGGCTCCAGACTGAGCTATCCATCTGGTCCTTAAATTCCATCCAGTCACAAATAGGCAGTCTCAGCCCCACTTGACTTGGAGGTGAAGCTCAAATCCTCCTGAATACCCCTCTGCTCTGCCCAGGCTCAGCTCTGCTCACTGTGGCTTCTTTCCCCCTTCCTCCCATGCCCCAGCTCCAGGCTCCAGCGAGGTCCTTCACTCAGGCTTGTGCACTCAAGGCCACCCTGACTCTGATGGATGCTGTGCTTCTCCTATCACGTTACGCTGCAGGAGTCACACAGTCCCCAAGGAAACAACACAGCACTGATTTGATTATAATGGGATTTCTCTGGATATTGATAGTAAATACATCGTTTCCTACAAAGGGCAATCAATATTTGAAGCTAAAGTCTCCCAGGCACTCCTGAGAGAGACTTCAGCCCCGTGACTGCTTTGCCATAGCGCAGATTAGCATCACTGTTTTTGTGTTCACTGGGCTCTAGAATGAAGTGAAACTGCCTTAGGACCCAAAATAAATAGGGAAATGAAATGAAATGAAGTAACAGGAACAAAAGTAAATGCAAAGCGATGAGCCTGGCTTGCAAGGGAAGAGTGGGGCTGGGGGCTGGACTGGCTCAAGACAGCTCAAAAGCAGAGGAGTGACTGTGGGGCTGTGGGGACAAGCAGGAAGGGAGGAAAAGTGAAGGTTCTGGGGTAGGGGGTGGAGGGCAGGAGCAGGAGGGATGGGAAGACAGAGAGCAGGGGAGGACAGGGAACCCTCCTGACTCCTGGTGCCCACCATGCTGTGTTTGCTGCATCCCCTGGGAGCTGGTTGCCCTTTAAGATGGATTAAACTCTTTTCATTACATTTTGATTACTCTCTGCAATTCTTGGCGCTTTCCTAAGACGTGGGGTCAGGGAAGGGAAAAACCCAACAAGCCTCTTCCCCACCATCTTTTTAATTTGGAAGGATGAAAGAGCTGGAAATTAAATCTCCCAAATCCATGATCCTGCAGCTCTCACACCAGGAAGGGAGGACTCCCAGGGCCCCACTGCATCCCCCAGCCCCAAACTGGGCACCATGGCAGGGAGGTGGATGGCTCCTGCTGGAATGAGCAGCAGGAGAAGACCCTGGTTAGCAGATTGTCACAACAGGGCCTGGAGAGGACGCAGGGGAAGGGGCTGGGTTTGCTGCATTGCCCTGTTACCTTCCTTCCCCTCAGCTTGTGTTTTTTCAGGGTTGTCTTTCCTCCTCCCAATGGCTTTGCTGATGCTGAGGTCTCTGTGGGAGACCTGAGCTGATTTATGGCAGCTTTGTGTGTCCCAGACCACTCGGAACCCCACCTGGAGCTGCCCATGTGCAGACTCAGACCCGCTGAACTGAATTCCCTTACAGCACCACCTCCTGCAAAACGCATCTGCAGCTCCAGATGCTGAGCAGGGCATGAAACCTTCAGCACAGGAGGCAATAGCCTTGTCTGAAGAAGCTTCCTTTCCAGTGGGGGCTCCTCTCCCCCCCTGGCTGAGCGCTGCTGATGCTTCCCTCCTGGAGGACCCACAGATGCTGTGTTCATATACTGCAAGTGGGAGATGGGGCCAGCCCTGGGGGCTGCTGGAGCTGGTGGGAGATGGTTCGCTCCACTTCAGGGAGGCTGAATCACGTCTTCATTGTGAGCTGAAAAGCCTCTGTTGTTGTAACAGATACTTCAATGACTGCAAATATTTGCTTTTCTGTCTCTTTTTTGACAGCAGAGAGATTAGGCTGGCCTGAACTGTGGGCAGAGCAGGAGGCAACTGAAAGGAAGTGGATGGAGGAGACAGCTGCAATGCAGAGCAGATAGGAACAAAGCATGATTTCCAAGCTATGTGTCCTATCCTCACTCTCATGTGCCTGCCCAGCTTATGGCTGCCCATCCAGCCAGGGCTCGGTGAGTCCTTGAAATTAGGGTACTTGAAGAGCTCTTCTTTCTCCTCCAGATCACAGCCAAAAGCATCATTCCTCCCTTCCCTTGCTTCCCCCTCCTCTCTGCCTCCCCCTCACAGCTTATCCATAGCTTTCCTGCTATTCCCACCAGCAGAGCTTTCCAACACCTTCTAAGTTTGTTCCCTGTGGAAACACCAAAGCTGCTGCCCCCACGCTGAGTGCCAGCCCAGGGGCCCGCACCCTTGCTCTGAACCTTCCTCCTCCAGGAGAGCTCGGTTCTCTCATCCTAACCTCTGTCACGTCCCATCTAAAGAACAGAATACACCACAAGATCACAGCGCCTGTGCAAAACACCAGGCACCAGACGTACAGCCAGACCTCCACACAGGCTTCTTGGCTGGCACTTAGATAATAAGCACTTGTTTAGGTTGGAAAGCATCTCTTGAGATCATAACTTGGCCTGAACAGGATGCGGTGGGATGTGTACAGCTCAGCAGAGGCAGGTAGAATCGTCAGGGGAAGCAGCAGCCTGTAAAATGGGACTGCTCAGGGCTCAAGTCCTTCGCGAGGAAGAAACCCCTGCGCTGATGGCGCTTGCATGTACCCTTTGGTGTCAACTAGTCCTGCCCTCTGCTCATCAGCTCCTCAGGGCTCCACATAGCACGATCTCCCACGTAAACCTCGGCCCAGCCATCCAAGCTGGCTGCAAACACATGGGTGGCTTTTATATATAGAAACCTAGCAGCACGCTAATAACTAGCTTGATAAGGAATAAATGATTCGCAACCTGCAGAAGAAAAATGACTCCCCTACCCTGCCGCAAGAGGCTTAAAAGATTGTATACTGTGGTGTAGGTGACGTTGGTCTGCCTACACGCATGAATTCAAATGTTCCTTGAATTAGCAGGAGCACTTCATGTGGCATTCAGCGAGGGGGGCCGCCGGCTCCCAGGGTGTTGCATTAATGATGATTCAGAGTTCAGAATCTAATCGCAGAGGATAAAAATAGCCAGCTTCTACTTAGAACAATTCATTATACAACAGAGCTTGCTCCAGCCTCCTTCTGCTGCTCGCTTTGCCCTGAGAAGGTTCCCACTGCTGATGGGGAGCTTTGTCCCAGGGGTGGTGGGTACGAGGCAATGCTGCCCACCCCGGGCTGCTGAGAGGAGCCTAAGCCAGGGAGTCCTGAGGAGCACCCATGGGGTTTATGTGGACTTCCCATAATGTGGGTGTGATGCTGTCATGGATGGGTGACAGCATCATACCCACCCTTTGCCCTTCACTTTCTCTCTGAACAACAATGGAGGGAGACAGTGGTTTCAGCAAGTCATGGGTCTCGTCTACCTGCCACACCTCCTTAGGAGGTGGGTGAATAGCTTTGCAAGGGCCAGTCTGCCCGTTGCCTGAAGATGTCCCAATGGGCTCACCCAGCCCATCTACAGATCCAACTTCCAGGCAGCTAATGCTACCTGAAGCAAACCCCAGCATGGGCTACATTAGCATAGGAGCTTAAGAGAGTGTGCAGCCCTGATTTCTCAACGCTACTGAGTCCCGTGTCACCAGTGAAATGAACTCCTCGTATTTCACTTCATGTGTGAATAAGTGGTTTGTGCCTTTTTAATGTGGAGTCTGCGTACAGATCCCAAGGTCCTGTGGTAGCTGAATAGTGCCCCACAGCCCTGAGACCCTCAATAGTCTGCTTGTTCTTCAGGCAAAGGGATATCTTTGCTGGGACTGTCAGCGAAGATGGGGAGGGACAGGATCTGACTGGGGCCATCCCAAAACAAAGGGTAGTAATTTTTCTTCCTTATATGCTCTAGATACTATTCCTTCGTTCTTTCTTTTTTCTCTCTTTCCTCCTTTCTCTCTTTCTTTGGTAGCAGCACAACCAAATGCCATGAAAAAATGGCTGCAGTATGACAAAGATTTTTGGCTGCAGGTGTTGACTAAGCTGGAGGAGCAGATGAACTCTTTAGAGAGGCAGAGACCTTATTTTCATGCAAATGTCACTGGTAATATAATCATCTCTCAAGGGAACAAAACCCCAGAAACTTTACAACCTATTTGTCCCGAAATAGAAGTTTCTGAAAGTTCTCCAGAAGATGGGATCTGCTCCGAAGAAGGAAATGCAAAGCATTAAGTAGGTCAAAGGAGACAAATGAAGGCAAGACAAATAAGGGAGAGTTTCCAGGAGAGTTGATGAGATGGAGTGGAAGGACCAGTGAGCAAAGGTCACTGTTCTGGTACTTACCTGCAGTCTCTGCTCTCTTACAGGGCACTTACGGCACAAGCTGGTAACAACATGATGCATGTTCCAGCTTGTCTGGAAGAGCAGCTAATGAGGCCATTTGGGACCCAAACTGATTTGTTCTGGTCTGTGCTGTTCAATAGGCCTGGAGGGGTGCGTGTGTATCTGCAAGGACTTCCATGGAGCAAGCAGATGATGAAAAGCGCTTAACATGACTGCCCTTCTTTGCTCATGCTGTGACTCCCAACGATAGAGATTGTCCACGCTTGCTCTGACAACTTTTAACTCAGAAGGTGGCAGGCCACTGTGCTTGGCCTTCTGTGCTATCACCCTGCCCCACACCACCAGCCAGGTCATAGAATCATCGTAGAATCCCAGACTGGTTTGTGTTGGAAGGGACCGTAAAGCTCATCCAGTTCCAACTCCTGCCACAGACAGGGACACCTTCCACTACACCACACTGCTCCAAGCCGTGCCCAAGCTGGCCTTGAACACTGCCAGGGATGGGGCAGCCACAGCTTCTCTGGGCAACCTCGTGACCCCCACAGTGAAGAACTTCCTCCTAATATCTAATCTCAATCTCTCTTCTGTCAGGTTACAGCCATTCCCCCTTGTCCTGGCGCTACCTGCCCTTGTAAAAAGTCCTTGTAAAAAGACGGGATCCTCCTGTCTCACTGTGTACCAGAGCAAACAGCAGCCCCAGGACCAGCAGTACCAAGGACTAAACAGATGATGGGGAGGTGAGGATAACTGGGAGGGCAGGGACAGGCTCCTTGCCCTGGATGCTTGCGGCACAGTAGCAACGGAGTGCTCCAAACAGGGATGTCTGCAGCACCACCAGGACTCTGCGGCTTTGCAAGGACGTTGCTTTGCTCCAGGGCAGATGTTCCCACTGCCTAAACACCCAGAGGAAGCTAGGTGGAGCCTGTGATTGGGATGCAGGATGGAGAAGCTCTCCCGCAGTGGATTTGCTCAGCTCCCGAGACAAAGGAGTTGCCCTTTGCCTGAGGGTCCTGGGGCAAGGGGAAGCAGGAGGGGAATAACCAGCAGCCCTCTTTGCCATTCTCTTCCCAGAGAACAGACTGAGGCTCGTCTGCAGCCTCCTGTGTGCTCCAAGCTGTGGGAGCACTTCCTTTGTCTCGAAGTAGGTCAG
>JANRGW010031138.1:0-30198 GCA_024733675.1 Psilopsiagon aymara
GCTGCTATGAGGTCTCCACGCAGCCTTCTCTTCTCCAGGCTGAACAGCCCCAACTTTCTCAGCCTGTCTTCATACGGAAGGAGCTCCAGTCCCATGGTCATCCTTGTGACCCTTCTCTGGACTTGTTCTAACAGTTCCATGTCTTTTTATGTTGAGGACACCAGTACTGCACACAATACTCCAAGTGAGGTCTCACGAGAGCAGATTAGAGGGGCAGGATCACCTCCCTCAACCTGCTGGTCACACTCCTTTTGATGCAGCCTAGGATGCAGTTGGCTTTCTGGGCTGCAAGAGCACACTGAAGCCGGCTCATGTTCATTTTCCATCGGCCAACACCCCCAAGTCCTTCTCCGCAGGCGTGCCTTCAGTCTCTTCTCTGCCAAACCTGTACCTGTGCTTGGGATTACTCTGACCCAGGTGTAGGACCTTGCACTTGGCATGGTTATAATATGTAATGATGGGACATGGAGTTGAGCATTCTTCCAAACACTCCCAGTACGATACATTTATATTTGATTCTAATAATTAGAAATACTAAATAGAAATAAAACCTTAAAATTTTATTTCTAATTACCAGTGAGGTACCATAGCTTGTTATTGATCCTACTCTACAGTTAGATCTTTTATGTGCCTTAGAGTTTTGCGTAATGTTCCTGTTTGAGAGGAGTAAAGTCATAGAAACATAGAATCATAGAATAGTTAGAGTTGGAAAGGACCTATAGATCATCTAGTTCCAACCCCCCTGCCCAAACTGCTTGAATTATTCTCTATGACACATATAGTATATGGATATATTCATGGGGTCTCTCATAAAAAGAGGTTTATTTTAATTTGCTACAATTATTTTTTTCCTATAGGTTAAAAGTTAAATAATAAATGGCCTCCAGTTATTAAAAAAAAGTTATTATTTGTGATAAATTTGTATTAATTGAATTTATTTTAGACTGATGCTACCCTGTTGATTTATTTGTAGCAGGAAGTAACATTTCTCTTGCTTTCTGGAATTATTAGGACTCTTACACCAAAGACATCCAACTGCCTCACAGTGTAACAGCACAAGATCATATAAATGTACATCTGTGGCTAAGGTGCCGTACAACATTAGTGACTGCACTAGTAGCACAGATACACGGTGTTGGTGATATGGAAGGTATTACCATTTCTTGGTTTAGACCTTTGGTAATTTCAGATCCTGGCAAGTTCAGAAACAATGCTTATTCATAAAAAAATAAAATATTAACATTAATTCTGGGGCTGTATTATCACTGAGCAATGAAGTGTATTAAATTAATCTAAGCAATAAGGAAAATACATTTCTGAATGCAGTCTCTCCCTAGAGTATGTAATGAAAAGCATTATATTACTTTTCATTTAATGATCATTATCTTTTGATAAATCATTTGCGTGAAAAGTTTCAAACGTTCTGGTGTAATTAAGTATGCTTGTTTTAAACACTATTGCTACATACTTCCAGTTTCAAAGGTTCTAAAAATGTTCTAATGTTCTAGAAATGTTCTAGATTCTTTTTTTTTTTTTTAGAATTTTAGTGAGATACTACAAAATGCAATATTGCAGTTTGAGTATGAATAAAATGTTTTTAATTCTTTAGTTCTGTGTAGTTATATGAACTTAGTATTAACTTTGATGCTCACGTTAAGTATCAAAATCACAAGTTTAAGTCTGTAGCCAAACTCTTATTTAATCTTTTCTGAATAATTCCTGTGAAGACTGTTACTATTTTGAAATAACTAAGATCAGATTTGTGAATATGTAGAATATTTTTTATGGGCGAGAATGACATCTGATCTACAAAATCCAATTAGTTATGCAGGTGGCTTAAACATGAAGAATGCATTTGGATGAATTTAAACCAAGTGAAGTTTAAAAATTAAGTTTTTTTTTCTTTCATTTCGAAGTAAATTTGGCACAAAATTAATGAAGTAGTAAATTTGGAATTTATGATGTCAGGTTTTCTGTAACTTTTAGTATGGAAGTGAATTCTTAAGCATGGTAGAAGAAACTGACAAGTCTTTCTATTGAATTTTTACTATTCATATATTCTCTTATTTTAGAAAATTATGTGGCTGAACGCAGAAGTGTGCTAAAAGAAGTAATATTAGAGTCAGAAGCCTTTGGTGATACTGAGACTCAGGCTGAAATGATGCTGCAAGCTGCTATTCTTGACCTGCAAGAAAAACATCCCGTGGCAGACATTAAACTTCTTGTGGAGGTTTGAGCACAAAAGAGAAACTGTTTGCTTTTCTTTGATGTATTTTTCATGTAGTCAAAAAAGCTGATGCCAGCATTAAATAAGCTTGAAACAGAGCCTCTAAAATAGATGTTTTTTTTCACTTTGTGTGATTTGTCCTCATAAATAGACAGCAAAAGTAGTAACTGCTTTGGTTTATGTTGTCTATGTCCAAACAGAGTATCATCAGTTTACTCCAAGAGGATACATTAATTTCCCTTCCAGCTTCTTTGACTCTTGTGAAAAGTATGCTTCTGCTGGCAGACATACTAACATTGCAAACAGAAGATACAGAACATTGCTCTTCTACAATGGAACCATTAAACTTACTAATTTTGGCACATGAGCTTACCATTAAAGCAGTGAGTATATGTTGATGATTTACACAGCATTCCCAAATTCTCAATTATCTATTCTAGAAACTATTTTAGCGATTTATTAAAAAGGACTATTCCTATTAACTGATCAATTTTCCCTAGATTACATAGTGTAAACAAGTAATTACTATTGACAAATTTATTTATGCATATTCATGTATGTAGTCTGGTATCTTCATACAATTTTGAACATACTGAATACTTGCAAAATGTACATCCGTATGTGAAAACTGGAATACATAGATCAACATTTAAAGAGATGAGAAACACTCCCTTTTCCTATTTGAAATGGGGGATATATTTATACTCAGCTCCTCAAGGAGGATGCACATCTCATAAAATTGTATCTTAACTTAAAATAATTTGAATTAGAAAGTCTATATAAAGTAGCCTATTGTTTCTGATGTTTTAGATTGACAGACTGTTGTAATCAGTATGAAGAAATTATTTTCATGTAAAAATTTATATATGCAATAAAAAAGTAAATCTAAAGACATGGAATCTGCGAGGCGAATGTATGGTGAAACCATTTACCTATTTTGTGATCCAAAATAGATACGCACTTCTGCAGTCTTTATCAGTTCTTGATACAGTTTACGAAGAAAAGGTTTTGAATCAAATTCTTTCCTCGTATTTCCTAATACAGAAGTTTAATCCATTGAAATATTTGTTTACCCAGCTAATAATCATGTGAATAAACTGAAAATCAGAAATCCACTTGTGAGGCTTGCTCCCCTTCAAGTGATTTAACATTTTACAGCATGACCCCATCACCTTATTTCCATGAATGAAAAGTTTGACTGTTTCATACATGTAATTTTTTTTTCCTGGCCTTTGTTGGATGTCAGATTTCTTTGTAGAAATGACATTTTCTTTTGAGGGCTCACGTTACTTGGGAGATCTGTTGTTTAAAGATTGATTTGAGGGAGTTTGATTTTAGAAACCAAAGCCTAACATGGATAAATTTGATCAAAAGTTCACTGAAAGTATTTATTTGTTACCAAACTCCTTTGCAAAGGAGACAAGTACAAATTGAAGTAAATGAGTTTGGGAGTTTCAAGCCCTTTTCTAATTCTCTTTTACAAGACTGATTTGAGTTCCAGGTTTTTGCCATGCCTAACTTACTTTGTTCAGCTGCTATTTGATTTGCTGTCTGCAATTTGATTTTACAAAATATACTGTTTTTCATAGATTTTTATTTGTGGAGAACCCATTGAACAGCAAATAGATGACAGTACCTTGAATTGCCTGGTCCTACCTACAGATAATATCTACTTGCCACACATGATCTTGCTAGCCCAAGTCAAAATGAGAATAGGTAAGAAAAATGCAAGTCATTGATTTTATTTTTTCATTACTTTTCACTCATATTTTATGCAATAGCAGATAAACTGATGCATGAAAACTATTAAAGGACATAATAAATAATTTTCATTATACAACTAAAATATTTCAAAAACTAAGTATAGATGCCTGTTCAGCTCCATGCAATGTGTGTAAGCAAGGTACAATTCTTTCAGGAACTGTGATCAACAAGGGCTTAAATATGAATGTTATAGCTTGCTAAAATTAATGGTAAATTCAATTTTTAAAAAGCGAAAGTTAACAATATTTTGCCAGCTTCTGTACAAAATGTTCATTTTGTGAAAACTTCCTGTAGAAGTTCCATCTCTCTGGAAGCAGTTACATGGGAACTAACTAATGATTTAGTACTTACCAACCACCACGGTATAGTGGTGATAATTATTTATCCCAATAGAATAAATAGTGTCTGTTATGGTTGTTACCCTTTAATAACTTTTCTTGCTAACTTTTCTTTATATAGAAACTTGGAAGTATGCTGAATAGTAATATAAGAAAACCTTTAAGATATGTCTGAGATTTGATGCCTTATAGCAAATATAGAAAAAGGGATATTGCCTCTATGTTCTTTCTGCTAAACATAATTAGGTGTGTATCTGAGTTATAATGGATAAAAAAGTCTAGAAATCACTTACTGCAGTTTGCTTCACATTGTGGAGTGCCCTCAGTGCTCTGGCTTCTTTTTCAGGAATATATGCTCTGGGAGGAGCACATCGGTGCACCCCAACCATTACTTTTTATTCAGCCCTTAGGACTAGAATAGAGGTCATTCAAAATAAATACTCTGAAATGCATCTGCTGTGGCTATCCGGTCATCAACTGGTTTGCTCTAGAGATCCACTTTCATTGTGCTTAACTGCTTATCAGTGCAGGCATGGCCTGCCTTACTCATAGTATTGGCCATGTTTGACCAGTTCCTGTTTTAGAATCCACATTTTTAGGAAGATGCTATGAATACAGATGAATATTTGGGAGTACGGTACAAGAGCGATGCAATTCATCAAAGATGCCTTTAGAACCGGTTAGCACAGAAGGAATTTAGAAATGCTCAGAGAGGTTTAGGTTTTGCCTGCAACTGCCAGGTCAAATACAATTATAAAGTGGTTTATTGCTCATCTTTCCAGATTGTGAAAGAGTTGATTTATGTACCCTGAGATTTTTCTGGACAGCTTAGGTAAACCTCAATGGCATCATGAAGTTGTGAAACAACATTATAGCTCTGTATTTATATCCATTAATAAGTCAGATTTTTGAGAATTGGTTTGTAACGTAAAATACATTAACAGTATTTGCTCTAAGAAAGTTGCCTCTTTCTGTGTAAATTGGTTTTCTGTTAAATAATCTACTGAGAATTGTCCTTTTTTTTTGTTTTATTTCTTTTCCTTAGGACACTTACTAGCTGAAAAAGTAGCTTGTACACCTGCAAGAGGAGACCCACTGCAGTGGAGTGGTGCTCTCAAACATTTTGAATCAGCGCTGAAGCTTTGCAGAGCATCTGCAACTGAAAGAATAGATCTGGAAGCTGAACTTCTTTTTCAGATAGGTAAATAAAACCCTGGTTTTACGTCATGATAGTCTTCCTAGGCAATGTTAATGCATGTGGCCTTTCTAAAGAAAGGAGATATTTTATTGTAAAATAGAACCGACTGGGATATCGCAGCAGCATAACTCAGGATGCATTATGCAACAAATAATTTCAAACCTGCAGTAGAACTTCTCCCACCTGTATGTTATCAGGTATCAAAGGGTATAGCCAATGTGATTAAGGCATTGTAGAAAACTAATTAGCTTCTTTGCATTACTCTGAACTAATGACGAGAGGCTTAGAAAGTGTTTCTTATTGATTTAACAAAGCTAATGAATTACCCAGTGTTTAAATTTGGATTTTAGTGGCATTATGTTTTGCACAGGAGGTATTGGTTTGTTAAGATCCCAGCCAGAAAGGACTCAAGACTCTGTAAATTATCTCCTAAAATGCTACTTATTGGACTTAACACTATAAAGAAAAAGAATTGTGTAAATAATCTTATGGCCTTTCAGATGCTGAAAACCCCAAGTTGTGCTGTATTGAATGCACTTCCAGTCATGGTATAGCACAACACGCAGATCCTGTCTGTGGAAAGGTTTCCTCATGGTTTTTTGAGCTGTTAGAGGATTTTCTTAAATGAAAACAATTCTATTCATCATTTCTACTGTCAAACAAAAAGCATATTCACATAAGGACTTCTTGCTGCACTTTCACAGAAAGGGCAGGTGGTTATAAGTGGTACTGAGAAGATGCTGTCAGAAAGCTCTTCTGTGACAGCTAGCTGGCTACATTTATCCTGTGGCTAAGGGATGTGCACAAAACAACACAGGCCTGAAGGCTATACTGTATGTGCAGCATAGTGCAGCACAGAACAGGCCCATGCCTGTACATTGACTCCTCCATGTACAGTGGTCTTCTAGTTAGGACCACCACACCTTAGGAGTCATTATTATTCCAAAGGTTGATTATTTTAGCTACTCTATGAAGTGATTTGCTATTCACTTATCATGCATTAACTTTTAACAAGCCAAAAAACATTTTGCTTATTGGGAAGAGAATAGATAATACACTAAATTGTTCGGCTTTTCTGGAGGTAAAAACATGTTGGGCTTAAAAAATAAAAAAAAAACCCTCGCAAATCTGCTTTCTGTGTCTTTCCTAGGTAAGGTAGAATGCCAGAGAGCTGAAGCAAGCAATAACAAGTCATCTAGAGCTGTTGAAACCCTGATGGAAGCTATAAAACTCAGCCAGCAACATGATCAAAAATTTGAGTAAGGAACCAGCTATGTAACTTACAAAATAATTTTAATCACAAATTAATATAGTTTTTTGACTGTTTTCTGATGTTTGCTGTGGGAATTCTATTATGAAGCATCTTTTATGATCTGGACATTTTTCTTCTATGGCAGTATAGAAGAGCTGCTTATTTATTCTTTTATTTAAAACAAATGCTAAGAATATTTAAAAGCATATTTTACAGTATACAAAGTTACAGCTTTCTGTTCTATTTCCAAATTTGTACCCTGTCTGTCAACACCAGGAAGAGAGTTATCAATTAAGCAGGGATTTTATTCATCTTTCAAAAGATGAGCTGTGGTCTGTGCTCTTCCAGATAATGGAAATCCAGCTTGAAAAGGTTAGCAGCCAGAAACAATCAGAAGAACAGAGGCAGAAGGAGCATAGAAAATGTGTTTGTAACAGATAGCAGGACAGTGACTTTGGCATTAGTTATCAGTGTAGATGCCTGAAGAGCTGAGCCAAGGCAGCCTGTAAATTATGTCAAGCAACTCTGATACATTGGACTTTAGTTTTTTTAGTTTCTTGACCAGTCTTAATGACTAATGTGCCACGTCTGGTTACAGGCAGTGTAAAGGCAGCAATTTACATCGCTTGTTTGGGTAGTCTGTTACTTAAGTTAATGAACCAGAACTCTGAACACAGAAGCAGCCGCATAGTAATAAACCTCTACAAACAGTCAGGATGATGGAAGATAGTACAGACATGGACTGTGGTGATGTTTGCAAGTTTAATTTGCTACACTTATTTAATTTGCTCCTGTTTTTGTAAAAGAAAATACAGCAACATTGACGAACCTTGGCTTTCATATTTTAGAGAACTGAACATCACGATCTTCTCTGGTATCTATGGGATTATTTAATTAAAGTTGTTTCTTCTTGTCTCAAGTCCTTTATTGTTAGCAAGACTAGAAAGTTAACTAAATTGTCACCAAATGCAGAACTTGCTATCCTCCCATTTAGTTTGCCCTATTTTGAACTGTGCAGCACTCTTTGGCTTTTGTATTTTGCTTTTCACAAATCATACCAAAGCTGGAATTTATTGTACTATGTAAACAGCCAAGTTTGTGCAATATGACTGTCAATAATAGTAATACATGAGCAGGAGTTAGTTGCTATACTTAGGAAAGCTCATTGGGGAGATCTGGAGAGATCTCCCAAGCCAGAAGGAACCTGCATAAAAAGAATTTTATAAACCTATAGGGATAGAAATGACACAGAAGTTCTCCAGATATAGTGATTTTTAGCAATTTGATGAAAGTAATTCTGCCCCTCTGCTCTGGTGAGAACCCACCTGGAGTACTGCTTTCAGCTCTGGAGTCCTCAGTACAGGAAAGACATGGATTTACTGGAGCAGATCACTGTATTTATTTTTACTCATTCTTGAAAGAGTTTGACTGAAGACCCATATCCAGTTTCAGCCACACTGGTTTCATGGAAATGAGGACAATGGGTATATACCTTGACTTCAAGAAGGAAGAGGAACTCATACAGATTCTGTACAGAAAGATCATTTCCCTTGCAGAGTTACAGTCTTCTTACTAAATGTTTGCTATTTATTCATGGAATATTTGTTGCACATAATGCAACTTATATTTGATATATGCTTTAAGTAGATGATGAGGGCTGAATGCATGATTTGTTTGGTGAGACTGTCTAGTCTTATGCAGGAGTCTGTATCATTGCAGTGCTTACTTCAATAGTAACAATGATTGATCTGTGTGTTGTTTCTTACAGGTTAATAAGAAGATCATACCTTGAAATAGCACTATTATATTTGCATTTTGCCACAAATAATGAGGTTGTGTCACATACAGATAAGATGGTGCCTTCCAAATCAAATGTATGTTTTCTATCTTTTGGGTAGTTGCCTCTTCAAAGCAGGAAATGTATTTCTGTTAGAACATTGTGTACCTTGCCAAACTTCTACTTACCGTGACTTATAAATCATACTGATACTGAAAATCCTACCAGAAAAATCGCACAAAGAAATTGTATGGTAGAACAGAAGAATTTTATCTTTTTTGATGTTATTTTTCGTATTTATTGCATTGAATGATAACATTTAAAATATTTTCTGTATTAAATAATAAGAAACAGAACCAACAGTGTTTTCATTTCTGATTATGTACTAATTAATTTGTACCTTGGAAAGAAAACATCATTCAGGACTGATTTTTAAGTGCCAATATTTATACTTTACCAGATTTGAATTTTTTAATACAAATCTGTATGACAGCATGAGGAATATAAAAGCCACGCCGAAGTGGATACAAGCCGTAGATTCAAAGTATAATGTGTAACATAAGAGGTAATTAAGATTCCAGCAAATGGAAAATTATAGCAAAACTGTGTACAGTATTGACTATAGTTTAAGCTGCTCCAAGAATATTTATAAGGAACAGTCAGTTAGTATGCTCCGGGTAATTTTTTTCAATTTTAGCAATTAATCATGGATTTACAATCAGTGCTGATTTTTATAACTTGCAAATGAAAAAATACTGTAAGTAGGAGGACTTCTTTTTTTTTTCTGTATTTAAAATATATTTTACCATAATGCAATTAGAATCCTAATTATGAACTGATGTATAATTTTAGATCTCTTCTGGAGAACTTTCTTCTCCTGAGGAGTCTCCAAAATCAGGAGGCTACAAAGTACAAGCCTGGATTGCGGTAAGAGCAGCTACACAGGTTGGTATGATATTCTAAAGAGGTAATTTTTATTTTATTTTAATTTTCTCTCATGCTACTTACGCAAGCAAACAAGACAATGCAAACAAGACCAAGAATTAAGGCTTCCTGAATTTTCTGGCATGGGTCTTATTTGAGGAAATTAAAATTTACACTGTCTGAGTAGTACATTTAATCTCTCTTTGACAGATCTGGCTGTGTTTGATTCAGGGCAAATAACACAGCACCCTGCCTGATATGTCTACACATGTATTTGACATGCGGGTAGACAGCAGTGGCATCCAGATGAGGATATCTGATTTGCAATCATTTATGTAGTAATTAAGCTGTCAGCAGTAATGATTTATTTAAGTATAGTATGTACTATATGTCAAAGAGAAATAGGGTATTTTCCTGACTTTAAAAAATATGGTGTGTGGAGTAATTAAATTTTTGTCACCATCTTGCTATTCTCAGACTTTAAAATCTATGTAAATATTGTAGTGAACTGGTTCTGAACAAAATAAATAATATTTTTAGGTCAGTGAAGCTGTGCTTGATTCTCAGCTATTAATTGGAATGAAGAGTATTAAAGAAAACAGCATGAAGGATGAAGTGCAACAGAAAATCCCAGAATTTGCTTCCATGGATCTTCGTGCTTCATACAGAGATTTTTTGTCTGGTATTCCTTTATATTTAGTAATATTTGAACATGAGCGAATAAATTATATACGTCACGTAACCTAGTAATACATTTGATATATAATTTTCATTTATGAAAAGTTAGAAGTCAAACTTGGAAAGTAAAAGCAAATTAAGTTATCTGCCTGGATACTGTATTCTTAAATTCAGTCTAGATAATTAAAAAAAAATTCACTGTTTTTCCTGCCCAATGGATTAACATTTAGAGATGCTTCCATTAGCTTGGTAGAACTTTGCCTTTGACTGATTTATTTCCAACTTTTGCATTTATTTTACATCTGATGGGGTTGATGAAATGGAAGCTTTTGATTTAAAAAAACCCCAGCTGACTAGGAATTCTGGGATGTTGTTTACCAGATGTTATATAAACACTAAGACACAATATCTGTGTTTATTTTTAAACTGGGAACCATTAATTTGGTGATAAAATTTTGGTTCAGTGGCTTAATTTCAGTCATCCCAAGTGTCTGACAAAGATTGAATTGCTCTGCAATCTGTTGCTGGCAAAGCTGAGCAATGTCTGCTTACTGTACAGTGTTTAAACATATGTGTCTTGACTGGTTTATGAAAACAAGTGTTATATGCTAAGACTTTCCATCAATCTGATTGTTTTGTACTAGCTCCATTTGCTTGTAATTACAGATCATTTTTTCTTTTAGCAAATGCAGCAGGTGTTTTTCCTGATAGTTCTGTTAGACAATACAAAGAAGAATAGCACATGTAGAAAAGCAATAGTAGGCCAAAATCTATAAAGGTAAATTGAAATGGAAATTATCAGCACAGCATGCTAAATATTTTCTGTAAAAGCGTTAGTGAAACACATTGTTTAAGTTTCATCTATAAACAATGTAGCCATTTTCACTTAATTCTGGTTTTACAATTGACAGTTGAATATCAGGAATAATGGAGACATTCAGATTTTGTAGAAGCACACATAATTATTTTCTGGAAGTTTACTATTAGGAATTACTGTAACATAATGTTTGTCCAGTTTAAAATGAGAAACAGCAGAATTGTGTAGGCTTTTGAGGAGCCATGTACTAATGCAGTGAAAAGGAAAATGAATAGTGATAACTACTGATATATTTTTCCTCTTTTTACATCAGTGTAACTTTTAGGCAACACCAAAAAAAAAAAAAAAAAAAAAGAAAAGATTTTTAAAAAGTCCATACTTAAAACATTTATTTGATAATATGCTTAATATCTAGAAGGGACTGTTTTGAAGCTAACAAAAAGCATTGCAGAGTACATAACTCCCTATAAATAATTAGGAAGTTCAACTGCTGTCATTAGGACTGATGACTGTTACTACAGTTTCCATTTAGTAAATATCTGCTGTTGAACAATATGTAGAAATAATGGGTTTAATATAAATTCAGAGGGAAAGAGCAAGAGAGAGCACCTTGCTCTCCACTCCTTCTAGCTTCTTGAAAGAACAGTCTGAGAAATAATTTATTTGCCAGTTCAAATAATATTAAAGCAGAATAGAAGGAATTTCCCTCTTAACCAAACTGAGGTTCACAAACTACATTTTTAGTTACAGATTAGTCAACTCCAAAACAATGCCGAAATAGCTTTTGAAATGCAACCATTCTCTTAATGTCTAATGTTGAACTGTTATTGGATTTGCAGATGGATATAATGTTGTCTCTGAAAGTCCCAAAGCATTTTCTACTGAAACCAAGCAAATCATTCAAGACAAGCAGAGCGGAAGTGAAGGAACAGAAAGTGTTGCCACCAAGGCCAGACAGAAGAAAGAGACAATAACATGGATTCACTTAATTCGCTACCACAACTATTTAAAAAGACTTTATAATACAAATCTTCTGTTTGGTATGATTTTTTTCTTTCTTCTAGAAAACTGCCATAGATAAGGTATTGCTCTTGGGGCCACCAAGAACAAAGGCTATAATCTGAGACAGTCTTATTTTGAGCTCCTTTAAACTGCATAAATGCAACAAAATCTTCACTGAAATCAAGATTGATTTTGTGTCAGTTTACAAGTGCTGGAAGTGAAGATAATAACTTTTTTAATAATTATTCATAAGCATCATGATGCCAGAAAAACATCTTTCAAAATTTAATTTCTTTCACTATATCTGAAGCATTAAAAAAATAATCATAATCTGTATTTATTTTTAGTTCTAGATACATCAGACTTAAGTCACATCAGAAAGAAATTTGTTCAGTTTGGGATCCTGTTTATGAGAATTCAGTATAGTGTAAAGGGGGAGTCTGAGCATTATTGAATGTGTTTTGACTAAAACCCCAGATGTTGTGTACATACTTGGTTTATTTCACTGTAAACAGAAGATGATAATGGATAGGACCTTTCAAGCAGAGTAAGAATACATGAACTTCGGGGCCCTAATACTATCCATCTATATCTGATGGCCAGCTGCTGGATATACAAATGACGACCTTATAGCTGAGAACAGAACTAGATGGCACATACGGGTGCTGCTTAGAGAGAAACCTGGCATCTCTGAAAGTAGTAATTTGAGAAAGGCTTGGCTTTTTTCCTTGCAGTAACAAATGAAGCTGAAGTATTCTACCTCACTACAGAACTGTAAGTACAGTAAAGTAACTACAAATAGGTGTCAAAATGTACATGTTCAGCTGAAGTTACCAGTGATAGAGCCTAGGGAGCAGCTCAGCTGATCAGCCACTAAATTAGAGGCTTAAGAGTTTCATTATCCCATCTCCAGTGAAAAACTGCAATGCAAATAGCATGACCTAGAAATATTTAAGCACAGTCAGTATAGTTGTTGGAAATGCATTTATTTGATATTGAATAGACTTACATATTTTACTACACTTTCAAAATGTATGAATGTTGAGTAGCTGTAGAAATATTACTTTTTAATGCAGATGATGATGTAATAAAAATCTCTTTTCAAAGCTGCCCCTGACTCAGGACCTGGATCATTTTCTGCAAGAGATGGACACCTTAGTTCTGTTTTTGACACAGGGATTGTTCTACGCATAGCAGAAATGCATTCCTTTCTTAAAAAGCATTTGGTTCATTATTCAGTGTGTTGTCTTGAGAATTTCCCAGAAGAGTTACATGATGTAGAATTGCTACTTGATAGGCCAGCTGATTCTTCAAAGGTACTTGTTTCTTTTCTGATGTTTAAAAAATGTGTTATACTTGCATTTCACTCACATTCTTGCTAGTTCCAATGGTGAGATTTCTGAGAACGCTATAGGAGAATGAAATTCATTATGCAGAGGATCAGCGCAACCCAAAGTCCTAAGGAAGCAGTGAAGGACATAGCAAATGCAAATATCCTTGTGTTACTCATTCCTGCAAAAATTCTCTCTATCCCATTTCCAGTGTATTTAGACCCTAAAAGATTAGGCAGAATGATATTTAAGAAGATTTTATTATTAGTTAATTAAGTTGGCTGTGTTACTTGGTAGGACTGAAGCTTTTAATCCTGTAGATCTCCATGTTTCATACCAAAAATGTCCTCTAATGTCATTTGTATGTACAAGCATATATATTGTTAATTTGGCCTATAATGATTTTCAAAAAATAGACAATTTACATTTCCTCAAACTTTTTGTGTGCCAATTTGTTTCACTGACTATTGGCTGGCTAGAAAATCAATCTTTTCAGATCTCTGGCTTGCAAAAAGCCTGTTTGAGTTTTCAGATATAGGCAGCTCACACTATATTACTCAGAGAAATCTTGATTTGGAATTCTGGAGTCTACTCTGACCCTGCCATATGTTTTGAATATTGAATGAAATTTGTCTTTGAAGATCCAACATAAAAATAATTGTCTTCAAAGTTTCTCCATTCCACTTCTCACATTAATAATTATCCTAATACTAAAAAATTAAAGTGACAGGTTATTCTCTATGGTTTATCTTTTACCTGTTATGTTCAGTGTTAGATAGATACAGGGGAGCCCTGAGAAGTGAGAACTTGATATCTTATAAAAATGAATTAAAATACTTTTGTGAAAGTAGCTCTTCTAGAGTTGGTGAACTTTCTGCAGTGTTGGACAGCATATCATTACTAATTTCCCAACAAAGAGCTGACTGTGATGCTGAATAAATTGTAAATATATGGTATGTGACATTTATAGAAGCCATCGTATATCAAAAATTATTTTACTCTGTCTAGTCTTTTTTTGACATAATTAGTATTACACTGTCCTAGAATAATAAGCTTCAGAGCTCACTGTCATACTTGTGATGGGCGCAAGCTGCATAATCATGTGTTAGCTTCACTGTTGTAGACAGCTAACAAGCGTAACGCTCTTACTTTTTTTAATTCTAAGCTTCACTGATTTTTATCACAACATTTTTAGAAGCTTTAACTATTCAGAAGGCTGTGTTATTTTAAAAATGTTACTGGAATTTGATACTAGGATTTTAACAGTACAAATAGATAAAGTTTTTGAGAGAATGAACTTTATGTAAGTTTGTTTCACTTACACATGTCTTTATAATTCTATTTTTTAATCTTGAAGTATTTTTCAGCTCTGTTGCGCCCTGTTACATTTTGCTTGCTGTTTTTTTTATTCCACTCCATGATAGTACATAGTGCTAGAAATACTTAACTACGACAGTTTGTTGTTTTCAGGCTTTTGAGAAAGTTGAATAGGTAAATAGTTTTGTATTTCCTTCAGCAACCCTCCAGTTTGGCAACAGCAGTTGTAATATCCTTCCTCAAAAAGATTCATTATAATGTAAATAACAAAAGATGCAGTTTAGTGAAAAAGAAAACATAATACATGTTTTAGAAAGAAATACATATCATAAAATGCACTTTTAAGAGCTCTAGTTCAGGGGCGTGGAATAAATTCAATTATTCCTGCCTACATATATGTGTTTTCTCATATTTCTGTTCACATTCTGTGCTAGCAGGATAGTAGGTGATTCGTTGCCAAACTAAAGATCCTGAATGTAGAAGATCCTTGTAGTAGGTGGGTGATCCATGCATACTTCATGGCATATCACAGGTCATGGCTGCTGTTATCACTGCCTCAGTGTTTTGACTCTGTGATATGGATCATTCCCAGTTAATTGTCCCATGCAAAACTGAAGAATATCTTTATGCTCAAATGCATGACTTCACCATGCATGACTTCAGATTTATCTTTACTTCTGTATTTTGATGTGAGATGGGAACTGGCTTTACGAGTAAGATTATGTCACTGTGAAAAATCCACCTCCTGGGTTTAGTGTCCTGTATCAGTCATGAGCAGTATTTTCTGAAAATGAAGTGGTTAAAATTCTCCAGCTTTTTACAGCAACAAACATTCAAAATTGAAAAGAACTGCCCAGGTAGCTGTCCTCAGTGCCCACAGTTTGGAACCAGTCATGGAGACATTAACAGTGTTTTCAAATGCTTTTTGCATTCCCTCACATTTTCAGTGTTTGAATTTCTCTGCTCTTTGCAGAAATACGTAACACTTTAATAAGCAGAAGAAGTATGGCACTGTTTAGCCTTTAAATCAAAGATTTTATTTTATTTTATTTTAAAGCTTTTATTCATGAGTAGATATTGGTTTACAATATTTCTCCATTAATTCACTGGTAAATGACAGGCAAACGGTAACTATTTGATGAATAGTTACTAACTATTATAACTACTAATTTTCCATACATACTTCAGTAAATGCAACATATTACAAATCTTCACAAATTAAGTGGCTGACTTTTCAGAAGGTATCACCCTTTGTTAGTTGCACAGCTAACAAGAAAACAAATATGTAAATATAAATAAAGCATTAGTTTAACATTCCAATTACTATTTTAATTATCAGTATGTATAGCCAAAAAGTTACTTTTTCAGCACTATGTTTTGTGTGGTCAACATGTCAAATATTGTCTTTCAGCAGAAAAAGTAATGCCATAAGGAAGATAAGTCAAAGGTGACAACTGTTGTTACTGTAGGTGCCTCTAAGTCAGCCCAGAGGTCCTCTGCATTACCTTTGAAATGTCTCATCATGTGAATTTTGAAAAGCTTTAACCTGCATCCTGGACAAGTGGGCACCTTCTAAAATTTCCCATTTACCTAAATAAGCATGCATTTGTGTGGGTGTGAAGGTCATACTGATTCTAGTAGACAACTAGATTATAACAGATTTGGCATGCTACCCTAGAAAAAATACAACTCAAAAATTTCTTCTGTTTCAGGTGTCTCTGGGAATATCTTCTCCAGTTTCTGTCATCGCAGAAGCAGAGCATCAGATGGAGAGTAGGGCGGCAAATGCTCCAAATAAGGAAATTAACATTCAGTGGTACATTCCTTCTCTGGCAAAGCCATCCAACAATACAAAGACTAAGGTATAACTGCTCCAAAATGGTTCCTTAGGTATTGAAGCAAATTAAGTCTCATTTCCAATGAATATTTGTGTTATGACTGATCAGCTTTTTAATTGAATTATACATGTGCTGAATGGCAAGCTGGACAACAGCTGTGCCGCAAACCTGCTATGCGCGACAAAGAGAATACAGGGTTTTTGGACAGCTTTTTGGTGGCAGACCAAAGAAATACTTTGTTGACCATATAATGCTTCCAGGCTGTGTTGTATTCATGCCTGTTGCAGGTTCATGATGTCTTTAAGACCTCCACTTTGTTAAGTCTGGTTAGAGCTGATGAATGCATTCAAACAATGCTGTTTGGTGGGAAGCTGTTGGAAAATCAAAGATACATTTATACAGAGAAAATGTGATATTGTAAACCTCATTTCTCTAAGAAGTCAGACTAAACATGCAAGATGAGAGAGATCTGAGCAACAGAAAAAAAGCAGCAGACTAAAACATGGAATTTGGTTTATTTTAAAACAAGGAACAGCATGTAGGTAAAATTTCTGCTACTGCAGTAGAAATTCATGGTCTCCAAATTTTTGGCCATAACAGATCAGTATCAAATTTTCTACTAGACCTTCTTATTCTCTATTAGTAAGCCTAGAAAAGAGAAGGCTATGTGGAGACCTCGTAGCAGCCTTCCAGTATCTGGTGGGGGCCTGCAAGGGTGCTTGGAGGGACTCTTCATCAGGGACTGTAAGTGACAAGAAAAGGGATAATGGCTTCAAACTTAAACAGGGGAGATAAAGCTTAGATAAAAGGAAGAAATTCTTTACTGTGAGGGTGGTGAGGCACTGGAACAGGCTGCCCAAGGAAGTTGTGAATGCTCCATTTGTGGCAGTGTACAAGGCCACGTTGGACAGCACCTTGAGCAGCCTGGTCTAGTGGGAGGTGTCCCTGCCTATGACAGGGGGATTAGAATTAGATGATCTTAATGTACTTTCCAAACCCAGAACCATTCTGTGATTCTGTGATTCTATGATAGAAGAAATTAGTGCATATAAGGTACTTTTCAATATAGTTTTGCAGGTTACAAATTTGTTACCTTACAAATCCGTAGATGCAGAGAGAACTTGTGAAAGCATGTGATACATGAATGCTGTATTGTTGACATTCTCCATGTAGTCAAATTATTCAGGGAAGCATATTTTCAGTCTTAATAGAAAACTATTTCAGTGAAAGATGAGAACATTCTATTTCATTTTCTTGTGCTCTTATACTGATACAGCTTTATTAGATTAGTGAGTTATGTGCACTTTATGGATTTAAACTGAGTATGAGGACAGCCATGCACAAGGCCGTATGGCACATTTAACTAATTACATAGGGCCTTGAGAAATTCAGCCTATCTGAAGTTAGAACTCTGGACGTGAGCATAAGTGGAATTGATTGACCAGAATCAAAACAACACTGGGATTTTGATGGTGACTGTATGGGGTATAATTAAATTTATAACCATATAAATGATATCCATAATTAAATTGCTTAAAAACCTATTAAAACTGGTGATATTACAAATTCATGTGAGTCCACACTCTCCCCTTTTTGGAAAGTCAGTTGTCTAGGTCTTCATCAGTATCTTCATCAGTGTATTTGATAGTTACTGTATTCTAGTATAAATGAAAAAGCTCAGGTCTGTGATACCCTACTGAATTATAGCTCAGTGATTTAATCTCTTTTACAGGTTTTGCTGCTTTATGCTTATAATACAGAGCCTGTCAAGACTAGTGGCATCAAGAATTTCAGTTCAATGTCTGTATTTTCAGGCCACTTGTGGATTCCATTGTCTAGGTAAATGATCACTGACTTTGTCCTGTTGTTTCATGCTACCTTAAAGATCAGTCAACCACTTGATTCAAAGAGCTGTAAATCCTTAAAAACATTCATTTTCGCTTTTCAGAGGTTCTTCACTATAAAAACTCTGAGGTGTTGTACACAGCATTAAACCCATCCAACATATGCCTTTTTGGTATATTATCATTTTAGTTTTGATTCTTAAAGAACTGAGTAAAATAGGCTCATTACATTATACTGGCATAGAAGCTTAAGAAAACACTAACAGATCTAAGAAGCAGCCCCAGCAGTTACTCCCATCCTCTCACTGGATCAACTACATTCTCCGTCCCAAATTACAACTCTGAGCATGAAAAATGTTTCTTAGTTTTACCCTAGACTCAGACTTTGCTTTTGCATCCTGTGGCATTTTCCATTACTTCTTCCTCATCATTCATCTAGCCTTAGAACTTTTGGGAATGCTAATCAGATGGAGGGGAAGGAATAACGGGACAAGAAAAGTTGGAGCTCCTGCCACCCTTGTGCTGGTTATATGAGAAAAATCTTTTCCTAATGAGGCATTCCGAAAATACTTCTTCTTTCCATTTTTAGTGCAAAAAGCCAATGCTTTACATATTTCCACTGTCTTCAATGGAAAACTTTTTTTTGTAAATTTATGAGCTTAGTCTTGAGAGAAAATGTAGAACATAATCAATATGTAATAAAAGCTAGGTCAGTTAAGCTATAACCCTCAAACATCAAATTTTGTTATTTTATAACAGCAACAATGAAAAACCTTTTCTTTCAGAGTGATTTATTTACGGAGCGAATTATCTAATCTGAAGCAGCAAGTTGAGGTGTTGATGCAAAGTTCTAAAAGCTGGTCTTCAGCTTCAGGACCCACATGTTTCCTTGAACAAAGTGAAACTTTGGAAATAACTCCTTCAAAAATCCCCAAAATGAATTTTGCAAAAGTGCATCTTGATGAAAAAACAGAAGTAAGTGAGAACAGTTCTGTTCTTAAATATGTCTGACTTTATTCAAGATGTCTGTTTGGTGAAATAAATAATGACAGGTAAGTTGGAAGGCAAACATAAAAGATTAAAATTCCCTCACCCCTTTCAAGCACTGTTGAAGCATTTTCACTTTGCATGTAACATTTCACTCTTTCTTTTCCTTATATATTGCTTGTCACTTTACAAAAATATCAGTCATCTTCCACCTTCCATTTGAAAATAAAGGCTACATCTGCAAGTAGATAGATTTGAAAATTGATGCCTCATTTAAAATAATCTCCATCCGGAAATGCTTGGCGGAGTGTTAAATTAGTAAGGTGATCAACCCAAAAGTGCTTTTTAAAAATCATTTACACATCTCCCATACAAAATGGGTAGTGAAGGTGTCTGGAATGAGAACCTTCTAATAACACTATTGAGAGAGGACTAAAACTGGCAGTGAATTTATTTTCATTTTCTCTATGCCACCTTCCTCTTTTCTTTTTATTAGCAAGGCTGAATATGCTCCATAACCAAATAACTTCCCTCCACATACACACACAAAAGAGGTAATTTCAGAATTTTCCATGTGGTCTGTTTGAGATAATGTCATTGGAATAGAATGTTGCCACAGCATAACTGGTGCTTGATAAATGCCAAGGCAAAATAGACGTTTATTTTCAAAGTGGGAGACATTTATCATATGACAGGATTCTTTTTATATCTATTATATGAAATGATTAATGGTGTAGAGGCTGTCATTTTGTCTGATGGATGCTGTGAAACAGTGACCATTGTGCACTGTGCCATTATTATGAGGCTGTATTTTGACCAGCTTCGAGAGCAAACAGTGTTTTGGCCAATCGCAGTGTTTTCAGGAGGGTAGACAGAGCCATCCTTTAGTGGGTGCTTCTGATTACCTGAAGAGTTTTGCTCAAACTTTCATTAATATATGTCAGTAATTGGAAAAACAATGTTTAGAATATTAGTAAAATTCACGTGCCATGCATTATGCATGTACAAATATCATCTTGTCGGAGTGTTTATTTATAACATCTTTAGTAAACACAATAGCAACAGCATGCTCACTCGCTGGATTTAATACCTGCGCCAGGGGCAATTTTGCCTCAGTTGAAACTGCAAGATTTGGGCACTTGTGTTTGTACAGCAAACACAACCATTTGTGTTGCAGAAAATTTATATGCATCAGCTAAAGTTTATTTTGTGGTAAATCTAATTAAAATAACCTAAACCTTGAGTGTTCTGAAAAATGTTGTAAAGCTAAATAATCTGTTAGTTTATCCAAGGAGACTGATAGTACAGCATTAGATTTGTCTTGTTTTGTACTACTAGGAAATGGCCAAAAAGTGTTTATCCGAAGTCAAAGCACTGCTGTCTATGGTTCCAGCCTTGTCCTTGCCAGTAACTGAGGTATGCTCTTCTCGTTAATAGAAAAATCTGTTTTCTGAAATAAAACAATTGTTCAGTTAAACTGAAACATGGATTATAGCGTTACGTTATCTTCACATTTTTTTCTCATACATTGTTGGGCAATCCATTTGGGTTTTATTTATTCGTGTTTACAAATGAAAGACAAATATGCATGATTACAAACTATGAATATCTTCACTGTTTATTAGGATTACCTTCTTATACATACGAAACTGTATTAAAAATTAATCTCACTCACAATGGGTTCGTCTAGATTATGCACCATTCTCTGGTCATTGTTTGCACACAGCGTAGTGAATTTCCATGGTACAATTGCCAAATGTAATTTCCCTCCACCTCAGTGTTTTTACAGTTATTCAGGCTTTCTTTCCATTTTCTTTAGCATTCTCTGCCTTGCCCATGACATGTCCTGGGAGATAGCATGCCATTTTTTTGTCTGTGCTGTTGTATTCTTGTTATGCAGTTGTAGGAGATTATGGAAACTGCTCTATGGCAGGCAGCAATAGTGTCCAGGGTTCTCAGCCACCCTGAGGGGATCAGGAGAGGACCACAGCTGCCAGGGCCCAAGGAACTCCAAGGAAGGTTTGGAATCCACTGTAACATATGTTACACACTGCCAGTAACATGGACAGTGCGATTGAGTGTGTCCTCAGGAAGTGTGCCCATGACACTAAGCTGTGTGTTGATGGATGTACTGGAGGGAAGGAATGCCTTCCAGAGGGACCTTGACACGTTTCAGAAGTAGGCCAATGCCAACCTCATGAAGTTCAACAAGGGCTGGGAAAATTTGGGCTGTTCTGCCTAGAGAAGAGAAGGCTGGGTGGAGACCTCATAGCAGAGTCTTCAGTGTCTGAAGGGGGCCTACAAGGATCCTGGAGAGGGACCCTTCATCAGGGACTGTAGTGATAGACAAGGGGTAATGGGTTTAAACTTAAACAGAAGTTCAGGTTAGGCTTAAGGAAGAAGTTCTTTACTGTGAGGGTGGTGAGGCACTGGAACAGGCTGCCCAAAGAAGTGGCAAATGCTCCATCCCTGGCAGTGTTCAGGGCCATGTTGGACAGAACCTTGGGCAACATGGTCTAGTGTGAGGCATCCCTACCCATGGCAAGGGGGTTGGAACTAGATGATCTTAAGGTCCTTTCTAACCCTAATGATTCTATGATCCTACATCATATACCCCCTTCCCCCTCGCCACAAATCCTTAAATATCTTGACTGTAATTGTTCACAATGGAATGATAATGTATAAGGCATCCACTGTGCTCTTCCAGTCAGACAGCTCTTTCTACTGCAAGAAAATCCTGAGTTTTATCTGAAAACAGTGGGTAGTGGCCTATCTGTAATGCTGTCCTGTGCACTTTGAAGTCTGGTACCTAAGAGTGCGTACTTCGCTTTTATGCTTATTGCACCATTCTTGTCACCCCTTGTCACCCCATCCTGAAGGTCTCTCCTAAATGGCTCTGACCCTCATATCACTCTATCTGAATTCATCAATGCATATAAATTCACACATTCATTCTCCAAAGCTGCACTTTTCACAGCTCCACAGAACTACCTTCCATGGTACAGAGATTCGACAGATACCTAGGGGATAGGTACAGCTCAGCTTTCATAGAATCACGTGGATCTCCTGGTCCTGTTTTAAATTCTCATGAATCCCTCTTCACTTTGCCTGCTTCTATTTGAGAATCTACGATGAAAGTGACCGAGCAGATTTAGTGTTGTCCTTTCAATAAGGAGTACAATTTTAACTGCACTGCTTTATTCAGGGTAAGTGTCACAACAAGCTAAAATGATTCAACATTGAACAATGGGCTTTGCATCACAAAGTTTCAGTTAGAGACTTCAAAATAAGATTCTGTTAGATATCACAGATTTGGTTGAACAAGCGAAGCCTAATCCTTCAAGTTGCTGACTATCTTCATTCTTCTCTGACGCCAACAGAACTTGCAGAGAGCTCAGCACTTCATTATGTATAGTATATTCCTATGTAGTATTTCCAAAATTCCAAGTGAGCTGTATGTGTGCATTACCCAGTCATCTTGGCAAACCTTGGAAAGATCAGAGTGGTACTATAAATACCATAGGTTAATACATTCCCTTTGTATTCAAGCACGCAGGAGATGACAGAAGATACATTGCTTATATGTAGATTTACATCGTGTTTCCCCACTGTCCTGAGTTCAGCAGTAGCAGTCATTTTTCTCCTTCTTAGCAGCTGGTGCAGTGCTGTGTTTTTGACTTTCAGCCTGGGAACAGCGCTGATAACACCAATGTTTTCAGTTACTGCTCAAATGTTTGGTCTGACCAATGACTTTCTGAGTCTCACGCTCTGCCAGGGAGGAGGGGAAGCCAGGAGGAAGGAGAGACAGGAAACCTGATTCAAAGTGACCAAAGAGGTATTCCATACCACAGTACATCATGCCCAGGATGTAAAAAAAACCTGGTGGTGGGAGCCCAGAATAGTTTAGTTCACAGCTTGGTTATCAGGTGGTGAGCAGTTGTATCCTCTTCCCTTGTATTTCCCTGGTCATTATTATTATTGGTGGTAGCATTAGTGGTTTGTGTTATGCCTTAGTTATGGGACTGTTCTCATCTCAACCTGTGGCAGTTACATTCTTTTGATGCTTCTCCCCTTCCCCCCGCCCCAGAGTGGGGGGGAAGAAAGAGGGGGGAGTGAGTGAGCAAACTGAATGAGTTACGGCTTAAGCCATGACACCCACACGCACTTTCTTGTTGCTCATCTTCTTGTGCATTAATTGGACAAAGTCAGTTCTAATTTATGATATTTGTTTTCTCATTCTCTGAGCTGTCACACTTTAGCTCCTGTCATGTTTCCAGCTTCTCTTGTTTGATTCTCTTTTTTACTATGTGTTCTACAGTGCTTTTGATCCAGCAAGTGGAAAAAGTGCATTTTTATTGAATTATTATTTTAAAATTATATGACTCTTCATGTTTTTAAGAATAAATATTGATCAGCTGGTTTGTTTTTAAAACTACTTCAGGAATAGTTATCTTCTTCAGGGAGATAATAAATTATAGTGTTTGGCAGTTCCAATATTAAATTTTAATTTTATATATAAAATAATTGCATTAAAAATTAACCTCTCTAGATAGCTTGTTCCAAGCTTCTCTTTAGTTAGTTTTTCTTAGTGTCTAAATCAGCTCTATAGTTCTCCATGTCTATGGACATACAGTTGTATCTGGCTAAGGATGTCAAAACCAATTCTTTAAATACTTCGATAAAAAGAGGAAAACTAGGGAAAACGTGGGCCTGCTACTGAATGGAGCAGGGACCGTGGTGACAGTGAATGCAGAGAACACAGAGAAAATGAAAGCCTTTTTTACTTCAGTCTTTAATGCTAAAGCCTGAATCTCAGGAATCTCTGACCCAAGAGACCAGCGAGAAGGTCTGGAGAAAGGAAGTCTTTCCCTTCGTTGAGCAGGGCTGGGTGAGAGATCATTCAGGTGGCTGAACATTGGAATAAGTTACCCAGAGAGACTGTGGAGTCTCCTTCACTGGGGATGCTCAAGAGCTGCCTGGACACAATCCTGAGTTCATGTGCTCCAGGTGACCCTGCTTGAGCAGGGAAGTTGGATTAGATGACCTCCAGTGGCCCCTTCCAACCACCGCCATTCTGTGATTCTATGATTCATTAACTACAAATTTCAGTTGAGGCAATTAATATTGCTAACTTATTCATTGGGTTTAGGTCAGAAATATGGCTTTAATATGGAGATATTTGTATACATATACTTTTTGGTGACTATAAATTTAATAAAGTTGTATTTTTCCTGTTTTCTTTCTTTTTTTTTTTTTTTTTTCCCCCAGATCCCATTTGATGTAACTTTGCAATCAATAGCAAGTTTGGAAGATATGTTTGATCCTGCCAATGGCTGTATAATAACTGAAGAAAGTCTTTTCTATTGGATCATTTCTTTGCTTCACTAAATTCTATTTTTGCAATTTAATCAGTTGCTGAATGCTACAGATTTAGCCTTAACTTCTTGTGTTAATGAAACAACCTCATTAATCACACTAGGGTAATGTGTTGTATAATTTTCATTTTTATCTCATTTCTAATGATTTTAAATTACTAGTTTAAAAAATTAAAATACATTTTTAGGAATTAAATGTACTAAAAGTAGTTCCTTAATAAGAGGATTAAAAAATTGATTTACTCAATCATCCATAATTAAATGAGTTTGTCGGGGGTTTTCTAGCTTCTCAGTAGTTTCTTATTGTTTAGAACAGCTGCATAGGCTTGTAGCCTTCAGCATCTGCTGATAGATACTGCTTTTTCCCTGAAGTTTTATTCTCATCAGCAATTTAATTGCTTTTACAGTTATTAAAAGTTGGTTTTATTTCAGAGGTTGAGAATTATTTTCTTTTTTGGCTTCATCACTGAGTTTTCTCTTTTATATTTCTGTTTGGAAACTGGCACTTCAGGCTTTTGTATCTTAAACATGTCGCATGTTGTTGAGGGTGAGAATGACCGTTCAGATGTCTGCATAATTTCAAAGCATTTTTCTGGAGGGAAAAAAAACCCCAACAAAAAACCTCCAAAACCAAAACCAAAAACCAGACAAACCACCCCCCCCCTTCCCAAAACCAACCAACCAGACCACACACACAAAAAAAAAAAAATAAAAAAATTAATCCAGTTTTAAAAAAACCCTGGTACAGTAGAGAACATTTTTGGACATCATTCTAAAAAGCTAACAAAACCTCTGTTTATGTCGATAATGCTTTAAATGTTATTTTAAAATGCTGAAAAAACCCTAGTGAGCCCTAACAACAGCCACCTGAGGTAATATGCTTGTCCCAGTGTTAGAGATGGGGAATTTGACACAAAGAAGTGAGTTAGTTTAATAAGCCTGCACAAGAGAGTGCTCATGGCCCTCTGGTTTTGCTCCCATTGCAAGGTCAGGCACTTCTTCACTAGTTATAGTAATTTGTTTGCAACAGACACCCAAAAAACACCCAAGATGTTTGAGCAGGAGCCCTGTGAAAATTGTCCTGTCATTAAGTATGCTTCTGTGTAGCCATGAATAATCAGGATTTTAATAATGACTAGTTAACCATTCCTGGGTTCAGTTTTGGTGAAAAATAAACGGTTGAGTTGAACTGCCAGCCCCTTTCACTTCAGACAGTCCCTCCCTGTGCTGTAGCCCAGTGATACAACAGTAAAATATTTTGAGCTATTTGGAAACTGCAAATTTACCTTGGCTTGTGCTTTCAGAGAAATATTACCCGGCTCAGTGAAATTTCTTTTATGGAGAGAGAGAGGTAAAAGATTCAGCATAATTATCTTGAGTGTTGTTGGTAGCAGAAAGAAATGGGGTGAGATTTTCTGCTGTTTTTCTTTATTCCTATATAAGAAAGAAGACTGGATGTATTCTTTGTGTTATGTGCAGCTTTTTAGAAGTTGTGCTATTTTTTATTTTGTATAGCCTTTTCTGGAGTGCTGAAGGTGGTAGAAAATCTAGAAGGATTATGATACAATGACAAAAAGAAAGTAAAAACTGAGTAATTGAAAAGGAAGGTATTTTTGTCAGCCAATTTTAAAACTGAATTAGAATAGTTATTTAACTCAGCTGCCTAACAGCCAGTTTGGAGAAGGTATTCCTTAGTATCATTCTTTCAATTAAAAGAATTTATTCTTCTGCAGTTCTTCAAAAAGCAGGAAAGATAAAAGTTGACATCATTTTTCTTTTACAAGGAACAAGTGGAAAATTGCAGGGTTTTTTTTGTTTGTTTTTTTTTTTTTTTTTTTTTTTTTCATAGCTATTCAGTCTTTCCTTGTGCTTTGTAAAAAGTATAAACCTTTCTTTTAATTTTTGGGGTCACCTTGAGGATTATCATAGGACTTTTGTGCAGCTTAATAGTATTTGTAAAACACCCTATGGCACCAGGTGAAAATGGAAGTAAAGTTCTATTACAGACAAGGTGCTTCTTCAATCTGCCAGTCTGGACCTTGTTATAATTCCTATGCTTGAAAGAGAAATATTAAATAAAATCCTTTACATATTCATTTAAAATACATTACACTTTCCAAGGTATTTTTATTGAAACAAAAATAGTATCTTCCCATCTCCCTTAACACAGCACAGTAAAATAATAACATTGAAATGTTGACCTCACTGTATCCATAGGAGCAGATCTTACTCTAAAACATAAACACAGGATTAAGTATTCAATGCAGGTTTCAGAAGAAAGCATTTTTATTTTCGCATATAATTAAACTCTTTAGTTAAAATCTGTTTGTAAGGGAGGAAAGCTCATATCTAAACGTCTCCAGTAATTACACTGAAAAAAATAATACACCTAATTGCAAAGCAAATTGCTTCTTGTTTTACGTATTATAGTAGTTTGGGTGGGTTTTTCCTTTCCAAGCAAAGCAGACTAAAGCTTTCAATATCTGAGACTAGTATAAATTTGTGTCAGCATCATGCTCAGTTTTATTTCTATAGAAGTCTCCTCTGTGTCACTGTCTCCAAAATTAAAAAGGAAGAACAGAAAGGCACCTTCCTGGATTTCAGTCTGAAATGTATATGAAGGTCTTCTCTGTGATCGGCCCTGTACACCACCACCGAAGGGCTACGTGCTGCCTCGACGGCTTTGAACCACTGGCTTGTTTACCAAGTCTTTTCAAATTTTAACTGAAATATTTCTCTATTCCACATCTGTGAAAGGAATGGGTATCTGATAAACTGTGGGATGGGGCAAGGAAAGAGAGAGAGAGAGATGCAGCGCTGTGGGGACAAACTGAAAGGATTCTGAAATGAATGATATTTTATCTCCAGTGCATCCCCTGGGTGAGGGATGAGAAGGATCCTATAGGGAACTAAAGAATAGTAAAAAGAGATGGTTGGTTTGGTTTTTTTTCAAATTCCTTTGGCACTGTTCTGTGAACTGAATGAAGTAAGCATCCTGAGAACAAAACAGGCTTCTGATCATGTAACTAATAACTGTATCATCGAGAATGTGCTAGGGCTCAAACTGTAATTAAACAGGGAGTTTAACATTGACAGGTCTGAATGAGGTTTAGAATACTTCATTTTTCAAATACTATTTCAATATAGTTTTAAGTTGTATTGCTGCCTTGATAGAGTTGCATATTCAAGACACTCATGGTACTTGTCTCATGCCTACATATATGTAGCAAACTGAAATTATTTCTGGTTAAATTAATTTTATGATGTGGAAATTGGCAATTTCACACAGATTTATTCATTTGTATATGACTGGGTTTTAAATTCCACTACAGCTCCGATTCACACTCATGTGTTGTTGGCCTAAGTATTCAGTTTTTGGATGACATAAATATAGCAAGATAATCCTCCTAATTAGCCTCACTATGCCTCAGTTTCTTTGTCTGAAGATAGCAATAATCCCCTCATCAGTGAGGTATTTCAAGTTTTCTGCATCAACATTTACAAAATATTTTCAGATCCTTGAATGAAAGATGCAGGGAATTGTTATTAAAGTTGTTATTCAATTGAGACAGAATGTAAAAAGGACAGTCATTTGTTTCCAAATCCATTTTCACTGAAATCCAAGAAGAAAGATCTTTAAAAAGAATAATGATGGAACTAAAATTAATTGTTGGAATTATAGGCTAATATGCTGAACTAATTAAGCCAGCAAAGAGATCCATTTATGTTTGCCAAAGATTTTCTTTGAGTTAAAGATACCAAGTACATCATCAAATGAGAGAAGTCAAAATATGAAGCATGGGTTAATCTTTAAGATAGAGTGGGTGAAAGGGTCCAGAGGCAAGTGCCAAAGTCAAATATTTACCACTGCAATTTAATTTTCCACTTTGAAACGCCAGAGATAATTAGAATAATTCTCATTTGTCTCCCATGTCAACATGATTTAGGATTCTACTTAATGTGCAAAGAAAAAAAAGTACAAAAATCTCAGTGTCACACAGTGGAAAACCAGAATATGATACGTAAGAGTCATCGCAAGGTGATGGGCCTGGCTCTGCAGTCTCTCCTAGTTGTGCTCTGGACAGGTGAGAAAAGGGTGAAGCTTTGTGAAGAGTCGTGTGCCCTCAGGGCAGGTTTTCAATTCTGGCCTGACATCCAGAATTGAAAGGAACATTTCAGCAGCCACCAAAAACCAGCGGTGTCCTAGGGAAAGCTCCTTGCTTCCTGGCATTCATGTGTCTCCTTGCCAAGGCCTGGGGAGATTAGCACAGGGAACTTTGTCGATTACAGCCTTGCACAATTGCATGGAATGCCCTGCCTTGCACAGGCGGCCTCCACCCTTCACCACAACAGTACTACTCTGCTTTAGGAACTGGGCTTCTTGCTGTGGTGCCTTCCCCAAAGATGATACACCAAGGTATCCCAATGATTTCTTATAAATACCAACAAGAAATACTGCAGTCACTGGCATAAAAAAATGCCAACGGAAGTCCTAGATGTAATTGAGGAGGTGAAGAATGAAGCAAAAAATGCTGGTCATGTTTACTTACAAACCTGAAAATTAATTGTTCAACTTCAAGGCTTCAGGGCTTGGAAGGCAGGTACTCACCTACCTGCCTGTAAACACAGCTACACTCCACAGTGAGAAGAAAAAAAGCCAGAGGATAATGTTACAGGAAAGAAAAAGCTTTACATTCAGTGTATTGAATGTAGACCAGAATAATGAGTATTGGCCTTAGAAGCAAAACATTTAGTTTAAAGTCAGGAGAGTAAGGTGGAGAGAGGGTAGAAGACTTTCAGGAATGCTGTAGATCCCTTAAGACTCAGACAACAAATGATAGATGATCTAAAAATGACTAATGATTGGTTAATGAGGATTAATAGATGCAATAAGGACGTGCATCTCCTTGCTGTAGGGAAATCCAAATGGCATTTTGTGTAACAATGACAAAAAGGATTTTTTTTTTCCTGATTCTGAGTTCACTTATACAGACTAGAAATTAAATGAACGTGGAAAATCAAAACTTCATTGGCAAAAGAAAGTGAGAGGGGTATTTCAGATCTACTGATTCTGAAGGTACACAAGGTGAAGACTCGTTTGAAATCAGATCTCTGTAGAAACAGTTTTGCTACAGTTTTCATGTCTAATATCCCTTTAAAGACAATCTGCTGCTAAATAATTTTCCACTTAGCTTTACAAAGCAGAAGCAGTGAAAATACATATTGGCTTTGAGGAAGTGCTTTTATTTTACCAGATGAAAGTAATAAAAAACAAACACTCCTTCTATAAAGTTCCGCATGACCAGAGTAACAGCTGTATTCCAAGTCAAGATACAGATTTAGCAATATTCAGTTACTTGCTGTTACTGCAAGGAAACACAAAGGGTGCAGTGGGATATGTGACAAACAGGTACGATAACATGCTGTACTTAAAAATGGGTTCAAGCTTCTGTAGGGGAAGTTTAGATTGGATATGAGGAAGAAATTCTTTACTGTGAGGGTGGTGAGGCACTGGAATGGGTTGCCCAG